>JAABKJ010000692.1:0-46244 GCA_011634705.1 Andricus grossulariae | reverse complement strand
GCACGAGATACGTGATGAGAATGTGTTCTTTAAAGCCAAAGGAGCTTTAACAAAAGAGAATTCACAATCACCAAATTACAGTTGTCGATGCTTAAGAGGTCTGTACACAAATATGGAAGAAATACAAAGACCGAGCGCGTAGCGCGAGGTAAATACATCATCGAGCAGATTTTTTTTTGTTGGAAATTCGATTGTCTTTTTAAAAAATCAATTATTTGGTTAAAAAGGCAACTGTTTTTTGTTAAAGTTTAATTTTTTTGTTTGAAAATTCGAATATATAGTTGAAGATTCATTTTCATTCAATTACAGGGTGCACAGTTTTCCTGTTTTTTTCTTAGTTTCCCCTTTTTCCCCTATTCTCAAAAAACTTCCCCTTTTCTGTTCAAATATATGATATTTGAAAATACAATAGTTGAATTATGCGAAAAATTCTCTGAAATTAGTAAGTGTACCCATTATTGAATAATAATTAAAGCAATTATAGCACTTAAATAAATGGTTTATGAATAAACAAGGTACCAATAACATTAGAAAATATGTAGTACTTTTCAAGTAAGTATTAGAAGTTTAACACTTTATATACCTACCTAATTAAAAAGTAGAAATATTCCAAATTCATCAATTGCAATGTTAAATGTTCTAATTTGAGCAATTTTTAATTTCCGTTTAAGAGCACTGAAGAGTAGGGCGGAGTGAAAATGCTAAAACAAATCAAATCAGTGAAAAAGAGTTTTAATCAGTAAAATTTAACGATTTCAAATTCAAAATATTTCCTACTGGTTCAAAATTATGAATACTTTATTATATTCACAGCTTTTACTAGTAAACATTAATTTTAAAAATCACGAAATTTAAAAATAAACTTTTTGCGCAGTAATAATTTTTTTGAAAATGTGCAAAAACATGTTTGTTTTGGATTGAGTCATATGCACACATTTTAAAAAAAGTTAAATATGTTGAACCTGAAATTTATTCAGCTTGAACCAAAGAAAAATTTTATAATTTTGCTTTTTTGGAAAAAAAACTTTGGTCGCGATTTAGGATTTTTGGGATTTCATTTTTTTTTTCGATTTTGGGACGTTATATACACGACGAAAAAAAATGTTTCCCATAAATAAAAAATAGGAACATGTTTCTTTGGTTCAGGCTGAAGAAATTTCAGGTTCGAATCAATCCAAAAAACATGTTTTTATACATTTTCAAAAAATTTTGAGTGAGGCAAAATTTTTTTTCAATTAAAAAAATTTTTAATTATTTTTTTTCTTCACTTGTTTTGGATATAGAACTAAAAATTGTTACCCCTCAGCTCAAAATTCGATTAATTTTAGCTTTTTTACTTCGCTTTACTGAAGAGTGTAGTTTTAAATTTACATGGAAAGTATTAATTACATATAATAAGGAAGAAATTACGAATCTTGGAAAGAAATATTTATGAGAACGATGTTAAACATATGCAAATTTTGTATTTAAATAATTTTATTTTTTTTTCTCAGACTTTTTTATATCACTGTGACTGGATTTTCAATGACCTAAGTACTTAGGTCGTTGAAAATCCAGTCATTAAAAAATCATTGAAAATTATTTTAAAATATAAAATTTCTCATAAGAAGATTGTTTGTTCTTTTCGACATATAAAAATAAATGTTTAATCCTTCCCCTATTTCCCCCTTGTTCGCTAGAAAATCATCATATTTCCCCTTTTCTGAGCTCCTTTTGCCCTTTGATCTCTGCAATTATAATCTTTGAAAGTAATCCAGGTATTTATAAAGTTTAACTTTAGATATATAACATAACATATATAAAATATGCAACATAATAATAATATAATATAAATATATAATGTACATAACCTTGATGAGGGAGTGCAAGATTTCATCCGAATGGATTATGTTTTTCTTTAGGAATTTTCTTTTTTTTCAAAAAGGAACAATAATTTGCGCAAGCACTTTGCACCTTTTAAATTTAGCCAATTTTAGACTACCCTACTGCGCATGCGTCCAGAAGAACTTGTTATTGGTGGATACTAGAGAATAATAATCACTAGATTCGGTCAATCAAGAAGGACGCCTGACGCGCATTCGCAGAGATTGGAAGCCGGTTATATTACTGCTTTCTGCCCTTCAAATGACACTGTTCCTGTGGTTATCATAGTGCACGGTTCTGTACCTCTCTGTAAGTACTTAATATTCGTAATTGCCTATTTTATCAAATTATCAGTATTCACCATTCTCAATCATCTCAACGCGACTTTTTTATCATCATTCCGAAATCCGATTGTCTTTATTTTCAACGCCGGCATCAGAATCCAACCAGAAAAAACTAGTCTTCCGATCTGAATTACACGTAATTTCTTCATGGTGTTGCTATGTACCGGCTTTGTAAAACGTCATAACTCCAGCAAAAAAGCTTCATGTGATGATTCAATACTTCATAAAATTTCGAAAAGCCTTTCATTCCTCACAAGTCTCATAAAATTTCGGTTACGTGTTCAGTTGAACGTTTCATTTTAGTCAGCCACTTGTGACGTGAAGGTACTTCAATATAATAAACCCGTAATATCGAGTTTATGACGTTACACAAAACTTACGTTTAACTATTTTCTTGCATTAATTGTCATTGTTTTTTAATTTCTTTTTCGTTTTATTAATAAGATGTGACGTGGAGCCGACATTTTTCTTTTCTATAGCTGAATTTTTGGCCGATTATTACACTATGATCACGTGACTTTGAACTTTCTGGAACCAATTGAATTAAATTTTATATTTAGTTACAAATTTCTGTTTTAAACCTTTTTTGAACAATTAATTTATTAATAATCAAGCTCTATTGGTTAAACTCTAAACATAGTGATAATGTCCTTGTATGTCAGATAAAATCATAGACTTCAGAACATTAACCAGTTATTTCATCCACACATATTCCTCAAATCTTATTTTATTTTAGTAAACTGTTTTTTGCCACTCCGTAGAAACAGATTATACTTCTAAAAATAGTCCATTTTGTGTCAGGGAGAAAAAATCTATTGATGAAATTTCGAAGTGACAAAAATGTCTTATTACCTCAATTATTTCAAAACATTAAATACTCTATTCCTCCATTTTGTTTTTTTAATTTGCAATTAATATTTTCGATCCTTTAATACCTTTTTAAATAATTAAGTTTAAAAAATTACTGGTCGAGACCTTGACTTCGAAAAATTGATTGCCACTGATGACGTAACTTGGTTGGCTTTTTTTAATCAACGCATACCTAATACTCTTAAGTTGTAAATTATCAGGTTATTGTTCTTTACAATTGACAATTAAATAAATGCATTCGAGGCAATTAGGTCAGAATTGCGAAAAAATTTGACTCTGACTTAGGAGGAAGTATCGATTGGCATTTCGCGAATCCCTGCGAAATGAATAAGGTCACGTCACAGCAGTTTCAAGGTCACGGTATCGGGGAGGTCGACCTGACCTTGATCGGCCTTTAAATTTATCCAGCTAAACGAATTTTAATTATTTTTTATTCTTCTTTGAAAATTATTTAAATATCTTATAAAATTTATTTGAAAGTTTAGGTAAAGTTATACATAGATATATGATTGAGCAGCTGCATTTTGAATTATTGATTACCTTCAGTCAGGGATACCACCTTTTGAATTGCAAAAACGGTTTGCTCTCAATTTACTGTTGGAATTTTTTCAATGTTATTTAGTTTGCGTCTCTTCATTTTTTATGCTTAAATTACTCAAGTCGTTTTCATTTTTAATTTCCAACATTTATGAGCTTGAAATTAAATATTTTGAAGCTTGCAATTTTTACAAGGTATTTTATTGTCGAGTTGTCTTTTTAGCATATTAAATCTATTTGAAAATTATTTGTTTATTTCAAAGTTCACAATCTATTTTGAAGTTTCAGTTATATAGGTAAATAGTTCAGTGATTTTTATCTTTCGATTTAAACACACTTAGTATTGGGTTTTCTTAATTTTTGAGAATCTAAGTAAAACATTTTAAAATCATCATACATTTTTTTTTGATGTTCCTCTATGTTGATTTGAACATCTCGCTTTCTAAAAAAAAACCCAAAAATGGATTCTTATTATTGTAATTATTTCGTGAAAGAACCTCACAATGTGACCTATTTAAATTAATTAATTTTTGTTTGTTTCGACTGTTATGTTTATTATGCATTATGCAATTTTTCCAACCAAAAATTAAAATGATACTGGGAATCTCGACAATATCGGACACTTTATTGTTGAAAACCTGATTGGCTTTTCTTTGCTTGAAGTTGTTTAATATCTTAAATTTGAAAATTTGAACATTAAATCTACAAATAATTTTTTTAATAATAAAAATTGTTGGAAAGCTTCTGCAAATTCTGATTTACTTGTCTCTAATGAACAGAAAATGAGGTAGTGTGTAAATCTAATTTTGAATTGTATTTTTCATGCTCTCTTTGCATAAAATTATTCATAAAAAAGTAGATTTTATGTCGACTTTGAATAAAAGATTTCTGAGCTTTTTAATACTCTTGCAAGGTTAAATTACAACTTCAAAATTATCTAATAAATTATTGAAAATATTATGCATGTTTTATTTTGGTGCTTTTCGCTTAAACAAAAGTCTTCAGATTCAAAATAATAAAATGTGCTAGTGTTTTTTTTTCGGAAATTGACATTTTTATTAAAAAATCATACGATTTAAAAGAGGATGAATAATTGTTGAACAATTTTAGGTTACGTTTTTCCACATCGAAAATTGTTATTTTCAAGCAAAACTCATTATAATTTGAACAAGATTTAGAATCTGTTTAACAATGTTGGATTATGTTAGTGTTTTTCATCGGAAATTGGTACTTTTAGTCTGAAACCATTTTTTTGTCTAAAATTGGTATTGTCAATGAAAAAATTATAAGAATTAAAAATAATGTTTACAATATTTGAACAATAATAGGATATGCTTGTCGGAAATTTGTATTTTTAAACAAAAATGCAACGGTTTTATTGTCTGCATACTATATAGTGTAAATTTCAAAAATTTGGTATCAATATCAATTTTATATTTCAATTTACAAACTGCGTGAGACAAAAAGAATGTGTTTGTTTTGTAGTAATTTAAAAGAGATAGTAATTTTCATCACAGAAACTGGGGATTTAACTGTTTAAAAAAATCTTAAAAGGCTGATGAAGTTAACTTTAATATTTAAAAGATAAAATTCATTTCAAATAAAGAAAAGAGTGCAATTATAAAGGCTTCAATTTAAATTCCGTACATTCGATTGAGATCTTGATCTACATTTTCTATTTAGGTACAAAGGTCATATACTCGATATATAACGTTAAGAACTACTTTGAGGTCATTGAACACGTTGCCAGAAACAAAATTGACAACATTATTGATAAAATTATAGTTGTATGAACTGTTACCGGAACTAATGTCATCTTATTGTCGGGCAATGCAATATGATAATATAAATTTCGAAATTTTACATTTGCAATAATATTCAAAGTTCTATTAGATTTGAAATGCATTAGATTAGATTATTATTGTTAGTCCCAATCTGACCCCTAGTTAATCAATCGAATGATAAAAACTTCCTATCGGAATCTCAGCTTTAACAACTTCACGATTTTTTATTTTTTATTGTCAGGTTCTTTTCAAGTCTGTTTTATTTTTTTCAGTTAAACAAAAAACAACATGAGTAAAATCGGAATCAACGGATTTGGCCGTATCGGTCGTTTGGTTTTGAGGGCTTCAATTGAACGAGGAGCAACGGTATGTATTATTTTATATATTATTAAATTAAATATTAACTTATTGAAATTTAAAGGGAAATACGTTTCTTAAGAGAAGTTTAATCCAGTAATTTTCGACAACATTCTTTATGAAAAGAATTCAACTGTTTTTCATTTATCATTTCAATATTAGAATTGCTGCGAGTTTTAATTACTAAATTATTAAAGGGGAAATGGCAATATCGCATTTCTTAAAATTGTAAAGTTCATTATATTTGATAATTATTTGACTATTTCAGAATTAATTTTCAAAATACTGTTTTTTATTGATTTAGAGAAATATCGATTGACAAATGTATCGATTGACGATAGTGCACACATATTTTAAACCCACTTTTGCACTTTCTCAGATTTTGTAATAATTTTTGTTCTAAAAAAAATGTGAATTCTTTTTTTCATTTAATTAAATTAATTAAATTTAAAATTTGTACATTTTTATTTAAAATTGTAAAAGATTTGAACTCTGGCCTTTAAATATTATTAGTCAGGGAAAAGTCAATGAATTTTGATAATGAAGTTTTGCGGTCATCTTGGAAATCAATAACATTAATATGCCTATAGATTTGAAAATATATTTTTTTAATGATTACAAATATACAATATAAAAATTATAATAAAACTAATATTCTAACAATTAATTTACCCATTCTGATTTGCAGGTCGTTGCTGTTAATGACCCCTTCATCGGTCTAGACTACATGGTCTACATGTTCAAATATGACTCCACACATGGAAAATTCAAGGGAGAGGTCAAGGCCGAAAATGGTTGCTTGATTGTCAACGGCAACAAAATTATTGTCTACAGCGAACGGGACCCCAAGGCCATTCCCTGGGGCAAAGCTGGCGCCGAATACGTCGTAGAATCCACTGGTGTCTTCACTACCATCGCCTTGGCTTCTGTGAGTAGATGAAGAAAAGTTCGTCTCACTTTTTTCAAATTAGATTCTAATCTGCTAAGTTTATAAAAATATTTTTTTTTCTGAATGCAGGCTCACTTGGAAGGTGGTGCTAAGAAGGTCATCATCTCTGCTCCATCCGCTGATGCACCCATGTACGTTTGCGGTGTCAATCTTGATGCTTACGACCCAACCGCCAAGGTCGTTTCCAACGCTTCCTGCACAACCAACTGCTTGGCTCCTCTTGCCAAGGTCATCCACGACAACTTCGAAATTGTTGAGGGTCTTATGACCACCGTTCACGCTACAACTGCTACCCAGAAGACCGTCGATGGACCATCTGGAAAGGTATATAACCAAAAATTCTTTATTTCTTGATTAAATTTGATGCTGTTCAACAGAACTGGATTTAGTTCTCAGTTCATCCTAAAATTTGCCGCCTTTTTTCAATTTTCATTCATAGTTTTTTAGATTGCAGAGTTGATGAGAGAAAAAAGATAATACAAGAGAAGCCATATGCAGGCCTCGGACTCACTACACTATTTGACACTATTTTTTTAGCGATTACACTATTTTGCTACTATTTCGAAAAAAATGAAACTAGCAGAAAATACTAATTTTTACCAAAAATGTAATAGTTGATATTTAAACTAACAAAAATTTTTGATTTTAAATCAAAAACAGTTTATTATAGCCAAAAAAGAAGAATTTTCAACAAAAGACATTAATCTTTGACCAAAACAGTTTAATTTTCAAACATACAGTTGCATTTTTATCAAGAAAATTAATTTTCTAGCAAAAAAGACGAATTGTTAACAAAATACATATTTTTTCTAGCAAATAGTTAACTTTCAAATCAAGAGGATTAATTTTGTATATAAAAAAAAAACGATTAAAAAAAACACGTATTTTCAACTAAGAAAATCAATTTTAAATCAAACATCGAAAAGTTAAATTTTCAGTTGCAAAAAAATTAATTTTCAATAAAAAGAAAACGAATTTTCTAAAAGAATGTTGAATTTTCAAGCCAAAGGGAGGAAATCTCTACAAAATAGTGGCACTTTCAACCTGGAAATACTAATTTCGAATAAAACATTTTATAGTTGATATTTAAACCAAATTTCAAATCAGTTTTTCTTGAAAAGCGGTTTTCCAATTTATTTGCAAAACGCCTAAGTATCCCAAAATTATGACACAAGCTTTAAATACTTAAATATATAGTATAACAGGAACATTCATTTATGTACGAAACATTAACACGTGGGCTACCACGTGTTACATATTTTGTCTTAAAATATAAAATTTACCCACTTCCGTTAATTTCGGGGTCGTAAAAGTATAATTTTACCAAATAGAACATAGATTGAAGTATGATTTCTTATCGAAAATCCATCATCTATATTTTAGATCCTAGAACACAAAAACACGAATATCTCCTAATCTACGATCTACCAAATAGGCCTTTTTCTTGGGGAAGGTTACAATTTATATTCTGAAATAAATTCAGTTGCTTCCTTCAGCAAAATTTTCTCTGCTGTTTATTTAATCACAGACTTCATATTCTGACAGACTTAGCTTAAATGAAAACTGAATAAATTAGTAGTTTCTGATAATAAAATCCAACTAGTTTCATTACCAGTTTCTTCATTTTAATTGAAAAGTCTACTATTATATTTTTGGTTCAGAATTCACCTCATTTGATCAAAAATGCAACTGTTTTGTTGAATGTTCGTTCTTTTGGATAGAAAATTGGTCGTTTTGGATTGAAAATTCATCTTTTGGTAGAAACTTCGTCTATATTGGTTGAAAGTCAATTATTTTTGACTGAAAAGTGTACTATTATATTTAGAATTCATCTCGTAGTTTAAAAATTTACTATTCAATTAAAAATTTAATTATTTGGTTGAAAATTCAACTATTTTGTCAAAAAGTCATGTCTTGGTTGAAAATTCATCTTTTTTTTGTTACAAATTCTACGATTTTGTTAAGAATTCAACTGTTTTGTTGAAAATTCATCTTTTTGCATAGAAAATTCGTCCTTTTGGAATGAAAATCGATTTTTTTGGTAGAAAAGTCATATTTTATGGTTGGAAGTTCATTCTTTTTAATTGAGTCTCACACTAAATCTGAAGGTATTCATTTGATATACAACATAATGATTCAACAGTTTAACAGTCTTTTGTTTCTTTATATTGATAAAGATTTTCGTATCAATTAAATTGAGCTGCTGCAGCACTTTTGATAACCTCCGGATGTACTGTGAGCTACTATAATATTTTTAGTCCAGATTTGATCTCTTTTGGTTAAAAATTAGTTGGTGAAAATTCAACTATCTTCTTAAAAAGTCGTCTTTTTTATTGAAAGTTAATTATCTTTATTTGAAAAATCTACTAGTATATTTTGGGTTCAAAGTTCCATCCCTTTTTTGTTTAAAAGTTCTACTATTTGCTGGAAAATTCAACTGCCTTCTAAAAGATTAGTATTTTGGCTTGGAAATTCAACTATTAGGTTAAAAATGCAACTGTTTTTGATTGAAGTTTAATCTTTTTTATTTGAAAATTGCAACGGCTTGGTTGAAACTTCATCTTTTTCTTGGCTGAAAATTAGCTTTTTTTGTTGCTCAAACTTCATATTTTCGGGCTTAAGAATCAAAGCTTTCTAAAACATTTGACCTTCTAGCTAGAAAACTCCATTTCTTTTGTTTAAAATTCGTCTTTTTGGGTTGAAAATTCCACTATTTTGTTGAAAATGCAATTTTGACTTGAAATCCTAGTACTTCTGAATATCCTTGGAGTTCTAAAATGTTGATGTATTTCCAAAAATTTATATAATAAAGCGAATTAGTATTAAATAATTATTTGTATAAACGCCTTAAAGTCAACCGGAGAATGACCTGGAATTTTTTTAACTTTGAGTTGGCGGCCACCCTGTAATGAAAAAATTCCAAATCCCCGTGCCGTCCCTAAAAATTTGCCGCCATAGCCATAGGATTGAGTCACATATGTCAAGACCTAAATGTATTAATTTTTTTTTTTTTAATTAACTTTTTCAGTTGTGGCGAGATGGACGTGGTGCCGCGCAGAACATCATCCCAGCTGCCACTGGAGCAGCCAAGGCTGTAGGAAAAGTCATTCCATCCCTGAATGGAAAATTGACCGGAATGGCCTTCCGTGTTCCAGTCGCCAACGTTTCAGTTGTTGACTTGACAGTCCGTCTTGGAAAGCCAGCCAGCTATGACCAGATCAAGGCCAAGGTAAAGGAAGCTGCCGCCCCAGGTAGTCCACTCCATGGAATTTTGGGATACACCGAAGATGAAGTCGTCTCTTCCGACTTTGTTGGTGACACCCACTCCAGCATCTTCGACGCCAAGGCCGGAATTCCCTTGAACGAGTCGTTCGTCAAGCTCATCTCGTGGTACGACAACGAATTCGGCTATTCCAGCCGTGTTATTGATCTTATCAAGTTCATGCAAACCAAAGATCAGTAAATGTTGAGAGTTGGAATCTTAATATCTCCACGCTGAACTCGTTCAGCCAGCAGCAGAAAGCTCGTCGATTCGAGCCAACGGCTGCAAGAGCGTTTTATTAATTCTGGTCACAATAAATCAGTAGTGTCGTAAAAGAATATATGGAAGAAAGCGGAAGAACTTTAGAGATTTCGCTTTAAATGCATGTTGCATTCAAAGATAATAAGATATTAGAAATTAAGTTTGAAATTGAACCTACGCTCTTTAATCTTTTAATTTATCATTGAGTCTCGTGACTTTAAACGTAATTGTATGTGCGTCATTTGCAAAGTTAGGTTTTATCATCCAATCTGTACTATGTACACCAAGTTTGTACAATTTTACTTTGTCATTAGCATTTTTTTCATTCGGTCGTTAACTTCAATAAAGGTTATCACATCGTAAAATGAGATTCTTGTTATTTATCATTATTAAGTACACCAGTATAATTATTAAGAAGTGCATCAGCACGGTGAACCTGAACAATCTTCAACTTAAAAGTTGTTGAACTCAATATTTCTTTATTGAAAGAATCTTTCTGATGATTTATGAATAGTTCAAAGGAAAATATAAGACCTTGAAGAGACTAGAATATAGAAAAAATAATTTTCAAGCCTTAGATTTTTTTGTTATATAAATACATTTTTTTGTTCTAAAAATATAATAGAATTTTCTTATGTGGAAACGGGCTTGATACTCATATATTTAAAAAGGTTTCAAAGCTATACAAAAGTAATCAACAATAATGAAAACTCGAGTGCAAAAACGCTTTAATAGCCTTAATGACAAAAACCCATTTTTCTAGTTTTTCATTTATCTCATTTTTTTATATTACTTTTTTTACTCAGTTTTTAATGTAAGATAACATTTGCTAAACAATAATTGAACATATCAGGGTGGTCCCTGGAATGGGAAACCGGAAATTTTTTGACCTGGAATTTTATACATTTTTAGAAGAAAAATCTATCCTATCACATAATACAATGCAATTTAGAGTGAGTTTTATTTCACCGAATTTTTAATGTTAAGGTCACTTTTTAACTTTTTTAATTACGAAATCATTCAGTTTATAATGCCTAATACTAAAATCTTTTACTTCAAAAATATTCGATTTTGGTTTTTTGTTTTCAAGCGTGCATTCTCAATTTAAAGAATTTTAAAAACTTAAAAGGAGATGATAAAGTTGGCATTTTTTTTAATCTCTTAAATTATCATGTATGTGGCTTAATAATTTGCCAGTGGCGACCCGTTTACGCAAAAATCAACTTTTTTTCAAGGAAATTTTTTATGAATTGAAATGCGTATTTATTAAATCCTCATGTAAAAATTACGCAAATATAACATTTTTAACACTTGTTTTCAATGCAAAAATTCGCTTTTTTCTTGAATTTTGAACTGTTTCAAATTAAAAAAAAAACAAATTTTGTCTTAAAAATAAGTGTAAAAATGTTATATTTTCATAATTTTACATGAGAATTAAATACATTTCAATCCATAAAAAACAAATTATGAAAAAGACCATTTTTCGTAAATGGGTTTCTATTAGTAAATAATACTTTGGCAAATTAATAATCATCCAATTGACTCTCAGATAGGGAATTTAAGGGATTTAAAAAAGTTCCATTGCTGGTCATGTCCTTGTTAAACAATTAAAAATTAAAAGCGTTTGAAATTGAACATTTTTGAGAGAGAAACCTTCAAGTTGATCAACTGTAAATATAAATTAATGAATGATTTTCAAGATTGAACTGTAGTTCGTGTATTAAAACTTGAACAATAATTGATTTTACAGTACGTTTGTGAATTTCTTCAAAATTAACAGATATTAACGTTAAAAATTGAAGTGCTTCAATTCGAAAGCCTTAGTAAAAAAACAAATTTAAACGTCAGATTGAAACTTTATAAACTACTTTAAATTTTTAAATAACTTAAAATTAATAGACGCATAATTATACACGTTTATTAAATTTCAAATCTTATCCAAATATTGTTTGTTTAAAATGTTCCATTTAACCCATTCAATTTGCAATTTTTTCAATTGAAAAAAGAAAAATTTTGTAATATTTAGGAATATTTGACTAAATTTAAAATAAGCAATTATAAGTCAAATATTAAAAAGTGTACAATTTGAAACTCAATTCTTTGAATTAGCCTTGAATCGTTAAATGTTCAGGGTGTTAATTTAAACTATGAACTGCTTTGAACGTTAGAATTTTAATTATTCCATTTTTATTTTTTAGGCGAAAGTGTTGAACTTCGATGTATAAATAACAACTGAACAATTATTAATTTAAAAATTCTTAAAATTAAAACAGTAGAGCTTCTAATTTAAAGTGTTCATCTAAAAAAAATTGTAATCTATTCGATTTAGAAAACTTAAATATTTGAAATTTGCCACTTTAACGGAATTTAATTAAAACTTATTTACTTAAAAAGTATTGAAAGCTTCCATTTTATACGTGTAAATTATTCATCGTTTTAATTACAAATTTTTCAAGCTTTAATTTTAAGAGTTTAAAATTCAAGGGAGACTTTGGGTGTTTTAGTTTGAAATTCATTTCAAATTACTTCAATGAAAAAAATCCAGCTATAAGATTTCGAACTCTTTAATTTCAATCACAACAAAGTTTGGTGAGCTGGAAAATAACCGGGAATTTTGTTCCTTGTTTAAAAAGGCCATCCTAAATACGTAAAAAAATGCTTAAATTTAAATTTTGCGGATTTTATAAACGGGCTGGATATAGTTTATTTTAGTTTTGAGTATAAAATATTTAAAAATCATCAGTAGAAAGTATTCTATAAAGAAAAGTCGAATGCAAGAATTTTCCCGTTCAAAATGCTTGAATCTCAGCAAAATCTCACTGAAATTATAATTTTTTAAATATTTAGCTACATACTTTAATCTCTAGATTTTTTGCCCAACTTCATATTATACGATTTGTCGAATATTTCTTAACCAAAATAATATGCCTGATGACAGAAATTTAAATGTTCATGTAAAATTTCGATTTATTTAATTTAAAATTATTTAAGATGTGTAATGTCGGACTTAATGGATTTGGTCGAATCAGTCGTATGGTTTTGAGAGCATCCCTAGAACGGAATACAGAGGTATCTTTAGTCTGAAAATGCAATATTATTCATATTCTTAATCTTGCAAAATGTATAGTCTTTATAGACTTTTTGTATCTGTAAACATTATAAATTTATATTTCCACTAACAAAGATTCTAATTCGCAGGTCGTTGCCATCAATGACCCTTTCATTAATCTAGATTACGTGGTTTACATGTTCAAATACGACTCAACGCACGGAAAATTCAAAGGAGAAGTTAAAGCCGAAGATGGTTGCTTGGTTGTCAACGGCAAAAAAATTGTTGTTTTTAATTAACGCGACCCCAAAGCCATTCCCTGGTGTACAGCTGGTGCTAAATATGTTGTAGAATCCTCAGGTCTATTCACCACCATCGACAAGGCTTCCGTAAGTAGTTGCAGAAAAAATCGAGTAACTTCTTCCAAATTAAATTCTGATCTTCTAAATGTCAGGGATCACAGTCCGTACCCTTTTTCCCCCTTAAATTGGAAAAATCACCTAAAGCACCTAAAATGGGGAATTTTATTTTTTATTTAGAAATTCTTTTTATTCCAATTTCAAATATTTCCGAAACCATGATATATTTGCTAATTTTGCAGATTTGAAGGACATAATCGACAGCGAAGTAATCGCTAACGATTCAATCGAGAAAATAAAACCCGAAGGATAAATCAATTCTGTAGTTGTAACTCAAACACATCTTTATGGCCAAAATGCTCTGAAAACAGGGAAATTAGATTTTTACGAAAATAGGGGAATACATTCTTTTAAATAAAATTAATGTAGAAACTAATATTACATTTTAATTCAAATACATAAAATTCCTAACATTTTAAGTGAAAATATTTCATTTTCAACAACATAGATAAACTTTTAACCAAATCGTTGAATTTTCAAACAAAAAGATTAATTTTCTACTAAAGAAGACATGAATTTCCAACTAACCTCTTTAAAATATGAATTTTCAACATGAAAGTTACTTAAAAAGAAAAATTGGGATTTTCAGCGAAATAGTTTAATATCCTACCAAATTATTACATTTTCAAGCCAAAAAGACGATTTTTAAACCCAAAAATGTGAATTTTCAATAAAAAAGTTAATTTAAAAACAAAAACAAAAAAAATCACCACAATAGTTAGATTTTCTACCAAAAGACGAATTTCCTACAAAAAAGTGGAATTTTCAAGCAAATATTTGAACTTTCTAAGAAAATACTTAACTTTAAATTCAAAAAGACGAATTATCAACAAAACAGTTGAATTTTCAACCAAAGAGGATGATTTTATAACAAAATTGTTGAATTTTCCACAAAGTAATAACATTTAAATCAAATAATTAAGATTTCAATCAAATAATAAAACTCCTAAACAAAAAAGATGAATTCTCAACAAAAAATGTAATAGTTGATATTGCAACAAAAAATACTTTAATTTTAAATCATAAACAGTTGAATTCAATAAAAAATACGACTTTTCTACAAAACATTTAAATTTTCAATCCGACAATACAATTAAAAAAAAAAAATTTTTTTTTTTAAATTTGCATTTTCAACGAAATAGTTGAATGTTCCACGAAATTCTTTCATTTATATTTTTTCAAGCTAAAAAAATGAAGAATTGTGTAGGAAATAGTTTAATTTTAAACCCGAAAATGTTAATTTTCAATCCAAAAAATCAATTTCCTACAAAACAGTTGGATTTCTAAACCGAAATTGTGAATTTTCAACAAAAAAGTTCATTTTCAACCAAAAAGGATGTATTTTTCACAAAATAATAAAATTTACAACAAAATGAATTATATCTCAACCAACAATATAATAGATTTTTCAACCAAGAAAAATGAACTTTCACTCAAAAATAGTTGAATTTTCTTATTGGGTTCTATTAATTCAGTATACTTTTAAAATGTATAGTAAAATTTGTAAAACGACTTATCAGAGAATTGTATGTTAGTTTTGGTTGTAGAAACAAAATTTGTAGAAGTGGAAAATAATATGCAAAACAGTAGCGTATATTAGGACATTTTAATAAAGTATAATTAATTTGCAGTTGATTGTTATATAGCTTGAGTTTACATGTTAACAAACTGCATATTTAAATAATTGTTTCCTTGATAATTTCGTCATTATCGTGAATAATCATTTTTAATTCCTTTTTTTCACACTAATATTTTTTTAGCTGCCATTAAAAAATGTTTTAAACATCTGAGAGCTTCCAACTGATAAAAATACAGTAGAAACAAATTTAAATGACTAAGGAAATAAAAACAGAAAAAGTAGATTTTTTTAATAGCCACTTTGTTTTTCAAATTATTTATTTTCAGCTTAGAAAAATACTTATTGCAACAACTTAGGGTTCTGTACTGTAAAGAATACACTAGAAAAAAATTGATGAGAATAAGGAATCAAAATCTATCTACTGATAAAAATACATTTACGAAAATTCAAATACGAGCGTTTTTCAATTCGGTTTATCTATTTTTCAATCCATGATCTTCTTGATTTTTTAAATGTATTTTTATTAGCAGAAAGTGCTGAAGTGTTGAAAAGATTTTTCAAAACTAGCTAAAAAGAATTTGTACTGATAAATGACTGGAAAACTTGCTAAAAAAAGGTGTATTTTCATTCGCGCACTTTCATTCAATATTCACAAGATACCCATATGATATACGTGTTTAATAATAAATAAAATCCTCTTTAACTCCTTTTTTTTCAGAAAAATTCTCTTTTTTACCTAAAATCGAAGTACTGAAACCGCTGTGATCCCTCAAATGTATAATATATATTTTTTTAATGCAGGCTCACTTGGAAGGCGGTGCTAAGAAGGTCATCATCTCTGCTCCATCCGCTGATGCACCCATGTACGTTGTAGGAGTCAATCTTGATGCCTACGACCCAAGCGCAAAAGTCATTTCCAATGCTTCCTGCACAACGAATTGCTTGGCTCCTCTTGCCAAGGTTATCCATAAAAACTTCGAAATAGCTGAGAGGGTCTTATGACCACTGTTCATTCCATGACTGCCACCCAGAAAACTGTTGATGGACCCTCTGGAAAAGTAAGGTACATCTTAGGGGCCATCCGTAAATTCCGTAAGACATTTTTGCCCTTTTTTTACACCTCCCCTCCCCCATGTAACAAGTAACAAAATGGTTTGGATCCCCCTCCCCGCCAATGTTAAGTAATTTTTTCAAATATTTTCAGTCATGTCTTATTAAATACAATTTAGTTACTTATTACCCGAGACACCTGAATTACCATTCCTTTTTTTGTATAAGGCAACATTTGTTACATATTCATAAAATTATCAGCATTCTCGAAAAGTACATCAATGCTGTAATTTTTACTGTTCACAGTGAAGTATTTTCAATTATATAATTGAATAAAATTCAATTTTAAATGTTCAAAATTGAATGATTTTCAACTTTAAATCTTCAATGTTTTAAACATTTGACTAATATTCCAAAAAAAACGTTAAAAATTACATTATTTTATACTATTAACATTTCAAATTAATAAATCTTCAACTTTAAAGCTTAAAAATAAATTTTAAACTGCAAATTGTTAAAATTGAAGAATTTTCAATCATATATCTTAAAAATTAAATTATAAAAAAACGTGAAGAATTACATACTATTAAAATATAAATCTTGATAATTGAATAATTTTGAATTGTATATTTTCAAAATGCAAGCATTTCTAGTTGTTACCCTTCAAAATCGTAGAACTTTAAATTGTAAATCTTTACGATTGAAGATTTTTTAATTTTGAAAATTTACAATTGAAAATGATGATAGTTTTCAGTTTTACAATAATTAAAAATTCTGCAATTCTCATGATTTACATTTGAAATTTCTTCAATTTCGAAGATTTAGAATTGAAAACTCTATTTCATTAGACATTCCAAATTAATGAATCTTCCATTGTAAATCTTGAAATTGGAAGAATTTTCAATTGAAAATCTTTTAAATTGAAGAATTTTCAATTATAAATCTTTAGAATTGTACTACTAAAAATAACGTTCAAAATAATATACCTTTAAAATATAAATATTGAAAATTGAAGAGTTTTTGATCTTGAAAATGTGCATTTAAAAATTGTGCAAGTTTAAGTTTTCTCATTAAAAATTCTGTAATTCTGTTGATCAACATTTGACATTTTTTCAACTTGGAAGATTTAGAACTGAAAACTTTAATTTTGATATGCAAAATCTTTCAAGTTTTTAAACATTTTTACTTATACACCCTTAAAATTCAAAAGTTTTCAATAGTTAATCCTCAAAATTAAACTATTCCAAAAAAAAAGATTCAAAATTAAACAAGTTGGCGAATTTGTTATTATTGTAAATATCTTAAAAATGGATCAGTGTCGAAAATGGAAAACATCAGAAAGTCTGAGAATTACACCGATATTGAAGTCTTTATATCGTTACTACAATCTTTTATTGTAATTATACTGAACTTTAAAGTTATACTATAATTTTGGATACATGGATTTTCTATGGAGTTGATTCGTTAAAAATATTCAAATATCCCCCCCCCCTGTGTAGCAGATCGTAATATTTTCTCGAACCCCTTCCCTCCCAAAAAACTTTTACGTAATTTATGGATGGCTCCTTATCTCATATACAAGCCTCGGACCCACGACACTATTGACACTTTTTTTTAAACTGATGTACTACTATTTTGAAAAAATGGCATTAATACTACTATTTTCTCAAAAACATTTGAAGGTATATCTAAAAGTGCCACGAGATTTCAACAGATACCCAGGGTTTTAAGGGATTTTAACTTATTTAAGGGATTTGAAAGGATTTTATAGGGTTTTAAAGCTTTTAAAGTATTTTAAAAGATTCTAAGGGATTTTAAAAGATTTCAAGAAGTCTCATCTGATTTCGGAGGATTTCAAAGTTTTTTTAATTTTTGCCGAAATTTTAAAAGATTACATGTTTCAAGATAATATTCGGGATTTCGAAGTATTTAAAGGAATTTGTAGGGCTTTTACCAGACCTATGTGATTTTGTATGATCTCCAAAGACTTTAAATATTTAACAAATTTCAATGGATTTCAACAATTTTACAATATTTTACAATATTCCAAAAAATTTCAAGATTTCAAAATTTTTAAGGGATTTTAGGGAATTTCAAAGAATTTCGAGAGAACTTTAGGGAGTAAATGAAATGAATGAAATGATTCTATAAGATTATCAGGACTTTCTATAGATTTTAAAGGATTTAACAAAATTGAAGAGTTTTATAGGGATTTGTGAGGATTTCAGCAGAATTCAAGGATGTTTAATAGATTTTAGTGGGTTTCAAACATTTCCAGGGATTTCAAAGCTTTTAGGATATTTAAGAATATTTCAAGGAGTTTTTAAAAATATCGAATATTACAAGCGCCTAATCTGATTTTGTGGGATATTATGGGGTTTCAGATGATTTCGAAAATTTTACCATTTTTGTGGGATTACGTTCATTAAATTTAGACCCCTCTACAAAAGTAAGCAAAACTCAGCGAAAAAAATCGCTAATAAACAAGACTAATTTCATTGCAAAGACCGTTATATTCTGCACATATAATTTATTCAATGCCAGTAACTAACAAAATTATTTCAGAAGATGTGAAGCAATAACGGTTGAAAAACAGGGCTCACGTACCTACTTTTTCGTTTGTGCACTTTCAAACGTCACATCTTTGTTAAAAATGATGGAAATGGGTTGAAAAAAATCAGGTATCTTTCTGAAGGCTTTCTTAATTAATATTAAAAAAATTCCAAAATCTTAATAATTGTAGCCTACAAAATGATTAATATGAGAACAAGCTATCTCAGCTCCTAATAACGGTAGAACGATGTGTTTAACTTTGAAATGTTAAAAGGAAATTACGAATACAATTGTTTAAAAAAAAGTTCTAAGCATAATAGGAAAAGCGTTATCAGCGATTATTGATCCTGGTATTTTTTCTTGTTAAACAATTGTATTCGTAGAATTTTTGAAACATTTCAAGCTTAAACACATCGTTCTACCGTTATTTGGAGCTGAGATACCATGTTCCCGTATGAATCATTTTGTAGGCTACAATTATTAACATTTTGGAATTTTTTTGAGTATGAATTAAGAAAGCCTTCAGAAAGATACCTGATTTTTTGCAACCCGTTTTTATAACCTTTACTACTTCACATCTTCCGAAATAATATTTTTAGTTACTGTATTTGAATAGATTATATGTGCAGAATAAAATTATCTTTGCAACGAAATTAGTCTTGTTTATTAGCGATTTTTTTCGCTGAGTTTTGCCTACTTTTGTAGAGGGGTCAACATTTAATGGGCGCATAGTAGGGATTTCACAAGATGAATTTTCAGACAAGAATATTAATTGTCTACTAGAAAAGTAGATTTTTTAGCAAAATACATAGTGGAATTTTCAAACTAAAAAGAAATAAGATTAAAAAAAGATTGTAAAGGATGGTATCAATTTCAAGGAAATTTTTTGAAGCGTTTCAAAGCATTTCATAAAATATTAGAAATTTTCAAAGGATTTTAAAAAGGTATAAAGGATATCACTGATATTTAAAAGATTTTAGGGGATTCCAACGGATTTGTAGAGAACTTTAGGGAAAAAATGAAATGAAATTTCATGAAACTTCTAGAAATTTGTAAATGCTTTAGGGATTTCAGATATTTCAAAGAATTAAAAAAATTGAATTATTTTCCAGGGATTTCAACATAATTCAAGGGCTTTTAATAGATGATTTCATATAGATGACAGGGGATTTGAAATCTTAAATAAGGGTATTTGAAAAAATGTTAGAAGAAAAAAAATCAGTTATCTTATCATTTTTGAAGGAATTTTGAAAGATGTCATAGATTTAAAGATTTAATCGTCTGTTTTAATTTGATTTTTGTAATATTGTAAATATCTGAGGTTGACCTGAGACTATTTATTGCGTTAATTCCGTAAAGCTGTGACGAGACAAGTAGTATAGGATATTCTTACTTTATTTACACAGGAATTAGAAATTGAAACAGTATATAAACCGTTAATAAATTATATTAAGTTGACCTGGAAAATTAACCTGATTTTACCTGAAAAAATCTGTAAATGATCTGGAACTTGAAGTTGTCTCATGAGTTTCTACGGATTTTGAAGGAATTCGCCAGATTTAGGAGATTCATAGGATTTAAAAAGAAGTAATAAGACTTGAAGGGATTTAGATGGATTTAAAAGGATTTAAAACAAAATTAACGAGTTTTCCAGGCATCTCAAAGGATCTCAACGGATTAAAAAAATTGCATGACATTATTTTCCTACTATTTGTCAAAATTTATGCTATTATTGACACTATATTAAATTTATAAAATGAGTCCAAGGCCTGCATATAACTACACTATTAAAAATATAATAAATCTCTCCAGGACTGGCGATCAGGTCGTGCTGCCTCTCAGAACATAATCCCAGCTTCAACAGGGGCTGCTAAAGCTGTTGGAAAAGTAATCCCAACTCTGAATGGGAAACTAACGGGAATGGCTTTCCGAGTTCCAGTTACCAATGTATCAGTTGTTGACTTGACGGTTCGTCTTTGCAAACCAGCAACATATGATGAGGTTAAGGCGAAGATGAAGGAAGCTGCTTGCGAAGGTAGTCCTCTTCATGGAATTTTGGGATATACGGAAGATAACGTTGTTTCTTCAGATGTTGTTACCAACACCTACTCCTGTATTTTTGACGCCAAGGCAGAAATCGCTTTAAACGATCAGTTCATGAAATTTATTGCCTGGTATGATAACGAGTTTGGCTACTCTTGTCGCCTTATTGAACTCATCAAGTTCATGCAGAGCAAAGATCGAGTGGAGCCTTAGAATCTCCGGGCAAATTTTATTCATCCGGTTGCAAAGTGGTCGTTGTTTCGAGTTAACTGCTTCAAGGACGTTATGATAATTCAGAGGAATATAAAGCATCAGCTTTGTAAGAGTTTCGTTTTCCTCTTTAGTGTCTTTAAAAGTATTTAGCCGGTATTTAAGTTTCTATTGCCCAGTGAAAGCTGTTTCATCATAACATAGTTTCGATTTTTTTTTAATTTTAATACTAATATTTTTTCCAGAGTTCCGATTTATTCAAGTCTCACAATTAGAAAATAATGTCATTTCCCGGGATTCCAAAGATATTCATAGTTATTCAAATGTGCAGATTCAATGGACAATTTCCAACGATATAAAATAGAAAATTTTGTAATCTAAAAAGTAATAATCTGATATTACTTATTCCTGAATGTTTTTAAATTAAAATTCCTTAACTATTATTTATGGAATTATTGAAACATTGAAAACGAGTGGAAACAACTCTGGTAATACATTGAACCGCTCGGTTATCCGAACTGGTAATCCAGTGTAATCAGAGTAATCCAGTATTCCGTAGTAATCCAAGTATGGTGAGTAAACCACTTGTAATCCAAGGAAATCCACTTGTAATCCAGAGTAATTCAGATAATCCGAAGTAATTTACATAAGTAATGCAAATCGCTGTCAACTATTTTTCTGAAATTTTTTGTTGTTGAAATTTAATTTTCTTGACTGAAAATTTAACTGTTCCATTTTTAGTTAAAAATTATTATTTTTTGGTGAAAAATGCATGTATTTTGTTGAAAATTAAACTATATGGTGACAAGGAAATTCAACAATTTTGTTAAGAAGTAATTTTTTTAGTTGAAAATTCAACTCTTTTTATGAAAATTTGTCTTTTTAGGTGAAAAATTCAACTGCTTTGGTAACAAATTCATTTATTGGGTTAAAAATTTAACTATATTGTTAAATATTCGTCCTTTGGATAAAAATTCGTTCGGCAGAAAATTTGTTGTCTTGTTTTTGGTTGAAAATTATTTATTTGAATTGAAAATTTAACTGTTTATTTTTTTTATAATTGAAACTTAATGTATTTTGTTTAAATTTCATTTTTTCTTTTGAATTAATTTTTGTTTTGAAACTTTAACTATTCCATTTTTTATTGTAAATTCATTTTTTTTAGTTGAAAATTCATGTATTTTGTTTATATTTTTTTCTTTTTATAGAAAAGTTGGTTGAAAATTCAGCTTATTGATTGAAAATGTTGGAAAATTTGTCTTTTAAGGTTCAAAATTCAACTAGTTTGGCAGAAAATTCAACTATTTTGTTGAAAATTAACTTTTTTTATTCAAAATTCATGTATTTTGTTAAAAATTTGTCTTTTTTAGTAAAAAATTAATCTTCTCGGTTAAATTTTTTTACATTTTTTGTGCATTTTTTCCATAATTTTATAAAATCTAGAGTAATCCTTTGCATTCTGGAATAGCTCTGTATATAGAGGTAATCTAGGATAATCCGATATAATCTGGAGTAATCTACCTCCGCTGGACGTCATTTTTAGGAGTTGTATCCCCCCCAATTGCAAACTTATCATTTATATTTATTTTATCATATATATTAAAATATATTTAATTATACTCTATAAAATTGAATTTTATTATTAATGGTCTCGTTTAAAGGAGAAAAGATTATTCCGCATAAAAAAAATTTGAATAATACAAAAAAATTATTAAAAAATTTTTGTTATTGACCGAACATTATAAACTTGTGTATTAACAGTAATTTCGCCAAAATTATAAGGAACAATATTATAAATAATGTTTTTCCAATTTCTATTTATTTAATTGATATGTTTAATTTAGAAAGCTTTAACCTTGCTTTGAGCTTTGATCTTGTAACATGTTCGTTATTATTATTATTATTATTATTTATCCTAATTCTTAAAGTCCACTTTTTGTCTTATCGCTTTTTACCGATGTTTGAAAATGATACAATTTTAATTAATGATAGCTTATTTTTTCGGGTAAAAGATTCTTTATAACTTGACCTTATTCAATTTTCAATCATAAATAAATTATTATGAAACATAGTTATTTGTTTATACAATTTTTCGTTTTCAAATTTTTGTTTTAATAATTTGAGCCATTGAAAATTTGATTTTAAACAATGAATGAGTTCAAGTTGTCAAGAATACTTTTACTGCCCATAATAAGGTAAATGTCCCAGTAATTGTGTCTGTCCTAATAATCGTAAAACTTGGTTATAATTTGAATATATTGTTAAAAAATATGTTAAAAGTAACATTTAATGAAAACCCCTATTTATTTGTGGCCCTTTATAGTAGAAAATGGAAATTAAATGCATTAAAATTAAATAAAAAGCAAGAAAATTGGCATCACGATTACTGGTACTGAGATCACGATTACTGGGGCGTTTACCTTACCTTGAATTTAATCGTTTTAATAAAAAAAAATTCAATTGTAAACATGATATTCTTGCACTATTTAGACTTTTAAATCGAAACTCCACATTTTTTAATGATTTTAATTTGAAATTGTCTAATTTATAAACTTTTAGCGAGAGATTATTTAATTCTGAGCTTGTCATTTGCATAAATAAAATTATTTGGCTATTTAGGCGATTAGGGCTTTTATTTAGAAGTTATTCAGTTCGGAACGTTTTCAATTTTCAATCATTCAGCTATTAAGACTTGCCATTTGGACGTTTTCAAATGTTCAATTTTATATAGTTTTAAAAACTGAAAAGTTTAATAGCTAAGAAATTTTAAACGATTCAAATCGAACCTTTCAAGATACAAGACATTTAAATTAAAGACCTTAAAAGTTAGGTTTTAAAAGTTGATAATTTGAAATTGTTCCAAAATTCCAACGTAACAATTTTGAAGAATTTTATGTGACATAATTGCTATAGCTTTTTTACAAATTAATTACCATTTATATTGAAATTTGATGTTTTTTAAAAGTAAAAGAAAAAAACTTGACCGAACTTATACTATTTTATCAGAACATACTATAAGTAAAACTTTTAATATTATTCTTTTTTTAAATTGTTCTATGCCTAGTTAATTTTTTTTTTAATTGCATAAGATTCACTGCATATAATTCGAGGAAAAGTAAATACATTTTTGAACACCATTACATTTATTTTCAAGGGCTATATATTTATTAAAAAATGTATAAATACAATCACAAATTTTATTTTTCTGATTACTCTGACTCAGAAAATGTTTCAAAATCATTTTTTAGAATCGAGTAAAAAAGAAAACGTTTATGCTTATTATCTTTTTGACAATTATGAGTATAAACAAGGACTAGTAGAATAATAAGGAATATTTCAGTAATTAAAAGTAGTAAGTTTAAGCCGTTAAAACCTGGGGGTTTACTACACCAGTCACGCTGTACTTTTTAGATTTTTCGGAAAGTGCCAAAAATTGTTCGGCTACTTCCAGAGCGACTCGTTGTTGTGCTTCTTCAGTACTGGCACCTGTAATCAAAGTTTTATTTTTATAATCAAGTCAAACATTTATTCACATTTTTTTCACTCCAGGAGAAGTTACTCAAATAAGGAATTATTGACAACTACAATCAACGCCAAGAATAGCTTAAGTAACAAATTAAGTTAATTAGAAGAAATGCTTTTTGTAATTAATTTACTATACAACTTTGATCAATTATATTTTGCGATATTATAATTATATAATAGGAAGAAAGCCTTTCTAGAAGGTGAAGTATTCTCGTTTTATCTTAAAACGTTGAATATATAGGGTGTCGTCGAATCAAAAAAAAAACTGGAAATCAGTAAAAAGTCAGGTAATTTTGTTGGTCAGGGGAAGTCAGGTATTTTGAAAAAGAAATTGCAAAAGTCAGGGAATTTCTATAAAAAGCACTTGAGTAAATGTCAAGAATAATCAGGGCTGATAAACCGTCACTTTTTTTCTCAAATACTTTTTAGTTACTTTATAAAAATGAAAAAAAAACTTTAGTCACTTTTCTTTCAGTAAATGAGCCCATGAGTTGAACACTATTAAATTCAGGTCTATACGTATTTCTGAATTTTCTTAAATTCGTTTGAAATATTTTTTTACGGTTTTTTGAAAAGATTCAACGAACTTTTCAACAGATTTCAATAATTTAATTGGATTTCAAAAGATTTGAAAGATTTTAGGGTATTTTAGAAAATTCCGAAGATTTTTCAAGAGCTTTAAAAAATTGCAAGGAATTTCAACAGATTTCAAAGGGCTTAAAATATTTTAGGATATCTAAAAAGATTCGAAGGAATTTTTAATAGATTTAAATAATTTTAAGGTGTTCTAAAGGATTTGACAGATTTTATAGTATTTTTAAAACATTCAAGGAATATTTTATGGTATTTTAAAAGATTCCAAGGCATTTTCAAGTGATTAAAAATTTGTCAAGCAATTTTCAAGGATTTGATTGATTTGAATGGATTGCTTTTCAAGGATTTTAATTATTTAAAGAGATTTTTAACGCCTTCATAGTGGTAATACATTTTTTAGGATTTCAAGGAATATCATCAGATTTCATAGAAGTTAACGAGATTTTATAATATTTTAATGGATTTTAAATATTTCAAGGTATTTCCAGAGATTTTGAGGAATTTTAAAGATTTTAGATTATTTAAAAAAATTTCAATGAATTTGCAAGAGTTTCAAACAAATTTCAAGGGATTTTGATTGATTTGATTTTTTTTAAAGCTTTTAAAGAACTTGAAATATCTTAGGTATTTTAAAGCGATTTCAATAATTTGAAGTGATTTCAACAAATTTAAAGATTTTACGTTATTTTTAAAAATCCAAAGAAAACTTAAAGAGCTTTGTAAAGTTTCAGAGGATTTCAAAGGATTAAAATATTTAATCTTTTTAAATTCCAATGAATGTTCAAGAGATTTAAAAAAATGTCAAGGGATTTCAAAAGATTTTAAAGTGTTTGAAATATTTTCGGGTATTTTAAAAGATTGCAAGGAATTTTTAATTGATTTCAATAATTTAATCGGATTTTAATGGATCTGACATATTTTAGAGTATTGTAAATTATTCTAAAGCAGTTTTAATAGCTTTAAAAAGTTTCGAGGGATTTTAAAATATTTCAAAGGATTTGCAATTTTAGAAGATTTCAAGGCATTTACAAAATTTCAAGGGATTTCCAAGGATTTTAATGGTTTTCAGGGATTTCAAATACATTTCGTACGATTACAAAGAGTTTCATATAATTTTTAAAAATATAGAACGATTTTGCAGGAGCTATACGGTTTTAAGATATTTTTAATGATTTCAAGGGATTTTATCAGATTTCCGAGGATTTTAATGATTTTAAGGGTTTTTAAAAGCTCTCAAGGTCTTTTAATAAATTGTCCAGGATTTCAGGAAATATCATCCGATTTTATAGAAGTTCACGGGATTTTATAAAATTTTGCAATTCATTTGAATTCATTGGATTAATTTTTTTTTTAGTTTTTGTTTAATTCATCCTGGAGTCTTTGAGACACACCTTGAATTTTCAGGCATTCCATTAAATTCTTTTGAATTTTCCTAAACTAATTTCAAACTTATTGAATTCAACGAATTTTTTTATATTTTTGAATTGCTTTCAATTCACTTGATCTTTTTAATTCACCTTGAATTTTTATGGATTTCAACGGATTCTTATTTCCCTTAAATTCCTCTAAATTCAGTCCAATTTTACTGAAATCTGCGGCATTTTGTCAATATGAATTTTATCCTGAATTCGTTAAAAACCACCTGGAATTCTTATAAATTGCATCGAATTTTTTTGAATTCTATTAAATTAAAAACAATATCAGTCACATTATTAATTTACATTACTCACTTTTAGTCACTTTTTGGATTAGAAATTAGTAACTTATAAGTTAAAAATTTGTCAACTTAAATTAAAAATTGTTTTATTCCTTTTATAAAAGGTTCTATATTAAAAATGTTACAAAATGAAAATTTTGGACATTAAATATTAATGGTCAGGGGATATTAAGAATTAGTCAGGGAAAAATCAGGGAATTTTGAAAATTAAGTTTTGTGGCCGCCCTGAACATACCAAATTTCAACTACTGCAGTAACTTTTAAACTTTTCTATTTAAATAAATAAAATACATCTGTCTAAAATGCGGAATCAGTGATTGCTTACCTAGATGAGGAGTGGCGACAACTTTTGGATGCTTTATAAGCTCCAAAGTGATCGGATTTTTCGGTGGTTCTTCGATGTATACATCCAACCCTGCTCCTCCGCAATGACCACTTTTTATCGAAGCTAGCAAATCTTCCTCGTTAATGATGCCCCCTCGTGCAACATTGATTATGTAAACGCCCTTTTTACATTTCGCCAAAGATGTGGCATTGATTAAATCTAAAAGAAAAAGAAAATTGTATCATTAGATTTCATCTTATAAAAAAGAGGGGAATTTTTTTGTGAAGAGACTGAAGACAATTTAAGTCAAATAGGTTTAAATCTAATTCAGCAAAGTGCTATTCAGTTAAAATAATAGTTGAAAAAATGTTATTTGTTTACTTTTAGTTTGTGGAATCAGAGGTGTATGAACAGTAATATAGTCCGCTACTGGCCAAATTTCATCAAGACTTGATTTCTTGATGTCCAGCTTCTTTGCATCTTCATCTTTCAATATAGGATCAAATGCCACAATCTTCATTCCAAAAGATTGCATTCTAATTGCCACCTCACGTCCAATACGACCCATGCCAATTATTCCTAAAGTTTTTCCATATAACTCGAATCCGGAGTATAATTTACGGTCCCATCTTCCTTCTTTTAACGACTGGCAGGCCTGGGCAACATTTCGTGCCAGCGAAGATATCAAAGCACATGTTAATTCACATGCACTAATACTGTTTGCGGCAGGCGTACTGTGAAAAAAATTACAAGTTTATAATTTAAATTACAAAATTATAAGGAACAATATTATAAATAATGTTTTTCCAATTTCTATTTATTTAATTGATATGTTTAATTTAGAAAGCTTTAACCTTGCTTTGAGCTTTGATCTTGTAACATGTTCGTAAATATATTAGAACCATCGATTAATTAAATAAACTAAAAACGTAAATAGTAATTTCTTGAATTTCTTTCTAAAGTCCATGAATTTGACTAATAATTCAAAACAATTTTTATTTTATCTTATCCTTAAAATTCTGTGGATATTTAGGTAAGATTAATGTGGGTATTATATTAAATTCAATTTAAACCACTTCAAATTCCTAACTTTTCAAGTAAAAATATTCCATTTTTAAGAGTGTAGATGAATTTTCAATCAAATAGTTGAATTTTCAACTAAAAAAGATCAATTTTCAACTAAATATGTAATTGAATTTTCAACCAAAAAAAAATCAGTTTTCAACCAAAAATGTAACAGCTATATAATAATAGTATATTTCGTGTGTAAGTCAAAGTTTCAAACAGTTCCAATAATATTTGCCCAACTTACGACGATTTATTTCTTAAAAAGTAATTGAATTTAGGAAATAACTTTTTTTCAGTTTCTCATGATTATTATTAAAAATACTTATCTGACGAAAAAACAGAAAATATAAAAAGTTCCGTGTCTTCATTCTCTCTAAGACTATATTGATGAAAAAAAAAAATGATTTTGGTTATTTTTGACATTTCCGTCCAACCAGACGTTTAGACAATAATTTTACTTATTGAATTATATACAAAGGGTAACTAATATAAAAAGTTGGAATCACACTCGGCGAGTTATTCGATCCGAACGCTCAATTTCAAATTAAAAAGATAAATTTTGTGCAAAAGAGTTTAAATTTCAACCAAGTGGTTTTATTTTCAACCAAAAAGATGAAATTTGAACTCAAATAGTGAATATTTAACTGGAATCCTTAAATTTTCCACCAAAAAGACGAATTTTCAGACAAGAATATTAATTTTCTACCAGAAAAGTAGATTTTTTAACATAACACATGAATTTTCAACGATATAGTGGAATTTTCAAACTGAAAAGAAACAAATTTTCTACCAAATATTTAACTTTTAAACGAAAAAGATGAATTATGAACTAAACTGATGAATCTTTAACTAGAAGAGTTATTTGATTTTTCAACCCAAAATTGTTGTTAAATTTTTTATTGAAAAAAATTAATGCTTAACTAAAGATATGGTTTTTTTAAACTAAAATGATGAAATATTCAACTAGAATAGTTAAATTTTTAGTTTTAAAAAAATTTCAATAAAAAAATATTTCAAAAAAATAGTTACATTTTCAAACAAAGTGATGCATTTTCAACTAAAGTGACGAATCTTCAACTGGAATAGCTGAGATCAATTTTCAACTAAAATTATGGATCCTTAACTAGAATAATTGAATCTTCAACCAGAAAGATTAATTTTCAACCAAGAAGATTAATTTCTACCAAAAGTCGAATTTTAAACCAAGAGGATCAAAATTCAACTTAAATGATGGAATATTCAATTGGAATAGTAACATTTTCAGATTGAAAAAAAAAATGTTCAACCAAAAAAATTATAATTTTCAACAAATAGTTACATTTTCAATTAAAATGATAAATCCTCAATTGGAATAGTTGAATTTTAAACCATTAAGATGAATTTTCAACTAAAATGATGAACCTTTAACTAGAATAATTGAATTTTGAACCAAAAAGATTAATTTTCAACCAAAAAGATTAGTTTCTACCCAAACAGACGAATTTAAATAAAAATTAACAGCATAGTTGAAATTTCAACTGGAATATTTGAATGTTCAGTAAAAAGAACATAATTTTCAGCCAAAGAAAAAACGAATTTTTAACAAAATAGTTTATTTTTTCAACCAAAGAAACGAATTTGTAACTAAAATGATGAATCTTCAATGAAAAAATTAATTTTTAACAAAAAAGTTAAACCTACGGCCAAGAAATTAAATTTTAATTATAAAAAAATATTTGGAAACGAAAAACGTAGTTTATAACTAAACTAGTAAAACTACTACGTAGTTTCATGGGTATAGTTTTCGATTCCTAATAATATATAATATTTTAGAAAAAAAATGTTGATCAAGATATAATTTTTTGGAATATTTTTTTGGATTTGGTTAATGGAACACCTATTTCGCATTGAAAAAGTCTGCTTTATATTCTTTTCCCGTTTCATTTAGAGAAAAATATTTTTACCTTCCTATATTAAACAAAAACTTTAGAACTTTCAATAGTGCTAACTTTGTTTGTTTTTTTTTGTACTATTTTGTAGTGACTGAGTTAAGAAATTTGTTCACATTGAAAAAATAGTGGGATTTTTTTGTCATTCGAACAGAACCCATAGAAAAACTTTTATTTCAAAATTAAAAACGTTGAATAAATGCGTTAAGTAATATATGAACGACCCATTTGTGAATAAAGATGACTGCTAACCTATTAAACCTATAAAACCTATTAAATATAAAAAAGGAAATATAAAAATCAAAAAATATATAAATTATTTTGAAAAATTTTCAATATAAATAAATGTTTTCAAAATCTTCGTCTATAATATTTTAATTTGTTTAAATTCGAGTATTTTGAAAAAGATTATAATTCCGATTCAAATCTAGTTTACGTTCAATTTTTTAAATCGAATCCAAATTTTAAAGCATCAGTACTTAAAATTTCATATACCTCAGGTATAAAATGTACAATTATTAACCAATTCAACATTTTTATAGTTATGATTCTTTTTAAATACGAAAATTTTTATTACTTCAAAACTAAACTACAAATTAAAATATTTAAACTGGACAAAAATGGACGGAAACGTTAAATGCCGCACAATTAAAATTCTTTTCAAACTTCTAAGTTGAGTGAGTTAATTTTTGAGGAAAAAAGTAGACAGCATTTAAAATTTACAATTTCGAAACCGTAGCCTTTAGGATCAAATGAGTTAAAAATTTCAAATTCGAATCATTTCAATTAAATAATTTTGCCGCTTGAAATCGGCCAAGAATTTCCAATTGAAGGCTTTCAATACCTCGAAAATGTCAATTTAAAGATTTCAAAATTAACCAGATTTAACATTAAAGCAATTAAAATTGTACAGTTTTAAAATGAAAACGTTTGAAAATAAAAATATCTCCCAAATTAAAAATTTAATTTGACATTCGAAATTAGACATTGGCAGAACTGCAATTAAATTTCTAAAGTTCTGAACTGAACAATTCAAAATTAAGAGATATACAAATTTTCTTTCAAATTAAAGACTTCAAGATAATTTAAAAATTTAAACTCTTGAAGATTGAAATGGTACATTTTTACAAAAAAAAGTATTGTAAATTTCGAAGGCCTAGCTGTGCCAACTAGAATTATTTACAAATCAGAGAAGCTTCTATTTTAATTTCCTCGTTTTAAGCTTCAATCTATTCAAAATTCGCAAAACTAAAAATTGTGCACTTCGAATTCACATTGTTTGATATTTCTAAAGTGGATAATGCTGCAGCTTAAACTCTTTTCGAATTCCCATTCTTGTAAAAATGTAAAGTTTAGTTATCCTGAAAATATAATTCTTACTTTAAAACAATAATTCCTTTTTTTGTGGCAGCTGCGACATCAATATTGTCCACACCTGTGCCAGCTCTTCCTACAACTTTAAGAGTAGTAGCAGCTTCTAAAACTTCTGCTGTGACTTTCGTTTCCGACCTCACAATCAGAGCTTGATGGTTCTGAAAAGAATGGAGAAAAAAATTAATACAAGTTAATGACTAATTTGAATTTCTGTCTTATATAAATATACCTAATGATATGAACATTGATTCATTACCTGTAGTTCCTTGATAAGGTCGTCTTTTGGTAATTTATATTTTTGTGTCACTTTAATCCCGTGACTAATTAGCAATTGCACACACTGCTCGTCCACGGGATCGCTGATCAGGACACTTTTTATATCAACAGGCATGTTGAGTTTTCTATAAATTAAGTTAATATTGTTATTAACGATCTGAATGAAATTTGTAGCTATAATTAAAAATACATTTACAGTGATGATTGAAATAATAGACAATAATTGAATTGTAATAATCTCAATGGATCTTGTACCCTTAGTAACTTTAATGTTAATCTCTTTGATTAAAGAAATAGTTTTAGTTATAATCTTCTGTTTTTATATTTTATACCATATAGGTATCTATAATTACATGATTATCATATTTGTAAGGCTAAAAATCGAAAAGTTGGAATTATTCGATTTTGAATTGAGTGGAAAAGAAGTATTTTAGATCAAGATAAAATATCTTTTTTCTATTCATATTATTTACAATAAATGTAAAAATAATTATTTAAAAGACTAACAAGTATGCTCTTATTTTATAATTATAATTTTTTGTATTTAATGACAATCTTTGATATAAACCATTTACGATATTTTTTAAGTCAGAATAACAATTAGATCTGCTTCTCGAGGCTTAAAATATAAAGAATTAAAATTTTATGTTAATTCTTTATAATACAATTAATTACCCGAGTAAAATTCTTATTTTATTGATTTTTTTCGGGCCTTTAGTTTTGATATAATATTTACAGAAGCGGACTGAGGTTAATTATTATTTCAAAGATTTCAATGAATAATTTAAAAATATTAAAAAAAGTTTGATTGGATTGCAAATTTTTTCTTAACGATTCCAAGAAAGTTCACGAAATGAAAAAAAAAAATTTATGGGAATTCAATAGATATACAAAATTTTTAACATTTTATAATATTTCTATAAATTTCAAATAATTTCGCAGGAATTCAAATATTTGAAAAGATTTTCCAAATTTCAAAGGATTTTTAAGGAATTTAAAGGTATGTTATAAGATTTTTCGAGGATTTCATAGGATTTCAAATACTAAAAGTGATTTCAAGGAATATCATCAAGAGCTTTGAAAATTTCAAAATATTCCAAAGGATTTGGAATATTTTAGGGTATTTTTAAAGATTTCGAGGAATTTTCAATAGATTTCAATACATTGAAAGTATTTCAAAGAATTTGAAATATTACCAGGGATTTTTAATAGATTTCAATAAAGTAAAGGAAGTTCAACGATTTTAGGGGTTTTTAAAAGATTCTAAGGAGTTTTTAATAGATTTCAATAAATTGAAGGGATTTCAAAACATTTTATGGCATTTTTAAAGATTGCAAGGAACTTTGAAGAGCTTTATACAATTTCAAGGGGTTTCAAAAGATTTCAGAGGATTAAAAATATTTTATGGTATTTTAAAGGATTTCAAGGATTTTTTTCCATACCGTTTTAAAGTATTTCCTAGAATTTCGGAAGATATATGGACCGATTTTACAGGACGTATAAGTTTTCAGGATTTAAAAAAAATTACATGAAATTTTAAAAGGAGTTTAACGGATTTGATCAGATTTCTGCGGATTTTTAAGGAGATTTAAATAAATGCTCTCAAGGTATTTGATTACATTTTTCAGGGTTTCAAGAAATATTTCTAGTCTTCGTGTAGTTTCTCTTCTCTTATTTATGTTAATAATTCTTATTTTCGTCATATTTTTATATTGGAAGTTAATTACACAGAATAATTTTAATAAAAATATAAAAGTGTTTTATAGGTAAGATTGACACGTTTTTATTAATATTTTCATCATAAAGTCATCACCAAAATATGCTTTCTCTAATAATAAAACCGCGTTATCCGGTAACACCGAATTGCTGTATGATCTTTTTTGGGGTTCTATAAACATCAAATTAATAAAAATTAAAAAAATGTTTTGTTATCAGATAAGGCGTAAAAACTCTAAGGTATTTAAAAAGTGATTGTAACTATGCAACTATAATTAAAAACGAGAAAAAAGCTTTATTTTGTAATTCTGCAATTAATTCTGAAAAATACGTGTATTTAACAATCAGACCTAAAGCTTTCTTTCAAAAGATATAACACCATAAGTTTGGAAAAAGGTGGACGCGTATTTAACAATTAGACCTAAAGCTTTATTTTAAAAGATATAACGCCATAGGTTTGAAAAAAGGTAGTCAGGGACACATTACCGGATGACATTTACTCATATTTAATCAAATTTATTTTTATATGGGTTAAAGTAAAAATAATTGACAGATAGGATATTAGTGAAGAAAAATAAAATAAATAAATCTCAGTCCACTTCTGCAAATATTATATGCAAACTAAGGGCGCGAAAAAATCAATAAAGTAAGAATTTTATTCTAGTAATTATTCGTTTAATTAATTGTATTATAAAGAATAATAAAAATAAAATTTTAATAAGAGACAATAAAGTAAGTAAGTACTATTCCAGGAACATGATATTGTCAACTTTTTGATTTTCACCCATGAATGAACATGAATTATTTTTAAGAGACTTTCTAGTTCTAAATGGAGGTTCACTGTGGAAATTCACATTCTAAAATGTCACGTGACTTCCAGTTCAAACATGCATTTACTCGCATTGAATTTTCAATAATTTTTTTCATTCAAACAAGTCTCAAACAAGTTAGAAAAACATTCCGATATTTCTGTAATAGAACAAGGGCTTTGATGAATCCATTGGCAAATAAACTGAATTAACCTTGAATTGGAATTCATAAGCGTGTTGTGGAATGTTGTATTGCTCGTTGTCTTGCTAATTTTCACGCGGAAACTAGATTTTGAGAGAAAATAGATATATTTCTTTACTCAAGACGCTTTTCGAACTTAGGGGCCATCCATAAATTACATAACTCATTTTTTTCCAATGTTTAACCCCTCCGCCATGTAAAAAGTCGTAAAAAATGGTTTGGACCCAGCCCCCTGGCCAAATACAGAAGTCTTCAATTGCAAATCTTAACAATTGAAGAAATTTCCATTGTAAATCTTAACAAATGAACTACATATTCATGTTCACAATTTGGCATTTTTAATTAAAAATCTAAAAAATTGAACAAATTTCAAGTCTTAATCTTCAAAATTGAATTATTTAAAAAAAAAGAATTCAAAATTGAATTTTTTTATATTATGCGCATTAAATATTGAAGAGTCTTTTATCGCAAATCTTGAAAATTGAAGAATTTTCCATTGTAAATCTTCAAAATTGAAGTTAAATTTGAAGCATTTTCAATTGTAATTCTCAAAATTAAACTATTAAAAACAGAACATTCAAAATTACATACCTTTAAAATATAAATCTTGAAAATTGAATAATTTCCAATTCTATATTTTAAAAATTCCATTTGGATGATTTAGAATTGAACAGTATTGACTTTCGATCTTCAAAATCATTAAAATTTAAGAATTTTGATTTGTACATCTTAAAAATTGAATAATTTTCCATTGTAAATCTTAAAAATTGAATAATTTTCCATTGTGAATCTCAGAAATTGAAAAATTTTCCATTGTAAATTTTAAAAATTGAATAATTTCCCATTGCAAATCTTTAAAATTAAACTACATTAAAGAAAAACATTCAAAATTACATAAATTAAAAAATAAATCTTAAAAATTGAATAATTTGCAATGGTAACTCTTCCAAATTATAGAACTTTCAATTGTAAATATTTAAAATCAAAGAGTTTTTAATTTTCAAAATTTACAATTAAAAATTCTGTAATTTTGATGATTTACATTTGCAATTTTTGAAATTTGGAAGATTTAGAATTGAAAATTCTGATTTTGATTTTCAAAGTCATTAAAATTTAAGAATTTTGATTTATACATACATCTTTGAAATTCAAGAGTTTTCAATGGTAAATCTTCAAAAATAAACTATTAAAAAAAAAACATTCAAAATTACATATTTTGAAATTATACACGTTAAGAATTGAAGAATCTTTGATTTTAAATCTTCAAATTAGACCCATTACAAAATAATGACCAACATTTCATGATTTTAAGCTATAAACATTGAAAATCAAAATTGGCGAATTTTAAATTGTAAACATCTTCAAAATGGATCATTGTCGCAAATGCGAAACATCAAATTCATAATTCAATAATCACTCGGAAAAATATTTGTTTCAAATTAAAGAAATTGTTTCTTTAACATAGTTTTCTTCATTTAACCAGAAATAACTTCAAAATGAAGACAATCATTTTAAATGAAAGAACATTTTTTATTGGAAAAAAAAATCTTTACTTTGAAACAAGAGATATGTCTTTGAATAAAATTATATTTTTCTGAGTATTTGCCGTTTAAGAACATCTTATTACGATAAGAATCCCAAATTAACTTATTAATTAATTTATTTGCTTCTAATTTTACTGGGGTAAAATCTAATATTTAAATAAAAAAAGTAATGTAGCTATTTCAATGTTAATTTCAATTTATGATTATTAATTATATTTTACAGTACTTTATGAACGATTGCAATCATAATGAAAGCTAATTAAAATTTAGGATAACGAGATTATACAAATTTTTGGTACCCCCATTGGTAGTGTAGTTTTACCGATTTTTGGTATATGCATTTAGTAAACAGTGCAAAGCCAAAGCCACATCAAAAATGTTTAATAAATTCGGATAGCAGAAGTAATTTCAAAAATGATAAAAAAGACATTGTTTTCATGGATATTTTTCTAGAGAATGATTGAGAAAAAATCAAAATACTAATTTAATTATACTGATATTGAAATCTTTATAACGCTATTATATTTTATTGTAGTTATTGTAACCTTCTACTGTAACTTTGGACACATGGATTTCTATATAGTTGATTTGTTAAAAATATTACGTAACATTTACCCCCCCCCCCCCAATCTGTTACGTAATTTAGGATGACTCCTTATTACGAAAATTGTTTTTCACGATTTCCTAGCGATATATTCGGATTGCACGAATTTATTGTGATCTTATCAATATTCCGGGGGTATCATGAAGTAATGAATATTATTACTTGGTGGGGGGCATCCATATATCACATGATAATTTTCGCAAAAATATCACGTCATATATTGACGCCTCCTTATCTAATCAAACAAATGCACATCATTGAAACAAGGTTTGTCTCTGATAAGTGTCTCCACACGTGGTTTTGAATTTTTTTTTATTACTTTTATAAAAAAATAAAAATTTGTATTATTAAGTTTAAGTTGCGTGGAATGTGGGTACAAATTTAGAAAATTGTACAGGCATAAATTAATAGGCAATGTATAAGAATATTTATTATAAACAGAAATCAAAACCGGATCTAGTTTACAATTACATAGTTTCATGTGCTATCAAATGACATTAAATTGGTCTAGAAAAATTACCAAAATTACTCCGTTCGCTGAAACTGAAATGACGTAGATTAAATATTGCTCACACTGCGTTCACATTATCACTTTTATTCGAAACGCCAATCAATTAAAATTAAAATGCAAGAAAGGCTTATTTTTTCTAACTGCTCCTCCAGTGTAAAATAAGCTATCGTTTTACATTATTAAGAATTATTAAAGATTTGTGATTTCAGACAAATATCTTCTGAAATATTACTGCTAAATAATAGAAGTTACTAGTTTCTTACTCAGGAACTATTTTTCCGACAGAAAGCTATATTCTGTTACAACAAAATATTCTCATAACCGGTTTTAACCTGAGGTTAACATATATCTTTATCTCTGCCAGAATTGGAAAAATCTTTGATTAAATTATATTATGTTTTTAAACTGAAAGATGATTTTTGCGGAAACCTCGTATGTGAGAAAAAAATGATTAATTCGGGAGTAATTATTAGACATCTTCAAAAATGACGTCCATATTATTTTTCCAATTACATAGACACAAGTAGAGAAGATGTTGAGACTAAGCAAGACCACTCGGAATTTTCAAATTCAATTGCGTCAGTATTAAAAATATGAGCAATTTAGAAATGATGTATGGCCTACCTTAATACTTCCGTCGAACTCGACCCAATTTTCCGTTTCCAACTCGAAGCAACAATCAGCTTAGATTGTGGTAGGCCGATAAATTTCAGAGATATCTGACCTACTACTGGTCCGAATGTAGATTCCAGACAGACTGAGACTGAAGGTCCCAATTTGCGAGGGTGCTTCCATTTCGATGTCCCCTCCACTATCAGCCACGTCGGAACTGGTGATTGGAGTGGAATGTCTACTGGAGAAATGTCTCAAGGCGGTAGACTAGGGTCAGTGGCACAACAGCTGAAAAGCAAATTCTAAGAAGAGTTTAGTTCAGAACACTTAAATTTATGTTAGTTTTACCCTAAACCTATTATCTAATCTAATCGTAAATCCTATAATTTCAATTTGTCCTACAAATTTAAGCTCTAAGTTCCACCTCCTATATTTCAATAAAAAACTTAAATTTAGAGAAGTACCGTCAAACGGGGCAATTTCGGAAATTTGGGGTAAATTTGGACACTCCTAAATTGATAGGATAAATAACTCAAAACTGTTCCAAGAATCTGGAATCAGTTAAAGCCTTAACTGGTTCTAAATTCTTGTTGAAACCACCCACCTTTAGTAATTTGAACTATCAATTTAGGAATTTCCGAATTTACCCGACATGTCCGAAATTACCTCATTTGATGGTATGATAAATCTAAAAAAAAATAAGGGATCTTTGTAAAAAATAACTCAAAATTCTTTATGCAACATTAATGTCTATTTTCTCAGCTTCACTTCTGGATGAAAAAGCCTACAGAGATTCTAGATTACACGTATATTACATTTTTTGTAACGATCCACGCAACGCGAGTGTAAATTACAAAAAGTATACTACACGTAATTTCGAGATCCTACCCACGAAAGTATAAATTATGCATGTGTAATTTGCACGAAATTACAGTGTCAAATACGAGTGAAGACGCGCAAAATGTCGATGGCGAAGATACAATAACAAAATATCACATCGTATGGCACAGAGACGTTTAATATAATTTAAACGCACGAATCTTAATTCTTTCGATATTGATAATAAACTCACTCGCGTACTTTTATCATACAAAATTCATAGGCAAAGACGAGCGGATAAAAATGTACATTTTAAAACCAAACAAACTGCTAATTCATGTTTCTATATTGACTTTAATTCACAATTCTGCGTGAGTATGTTACATTTTGGTCAAGGATACCTCAAATCCACCAAAATTAAAAATATAAATTAGATCCGCTACAGATTTTCAAATTGTAAAATGCAAATGATTTAGTGCCTTTAAAAAAGTAAAAAGAAAAAGCTTGTTTTTAACCCGAGAACGAATTTTTTAGATAACGAAAATAAGACGGAAAACAAATTCGTTTAAAAACAAAAAGTAAAGTAAAAGTGTGCTTATTTTATACAAGTTTATATAAATTAGGGTAGATTTATTATTACTCCAATTGTTTTATTTCCCGGTACCTTTTTAATTATCCTTAAAATTCGATCTCCATCAATATCGTTTTTAAATATCTTACAAACTTCGCATAGGAAATCTCTATTTTCAAATATAGCATTTTCGAGAAATTATACCTAATTCGGCCCTATTACTACCGTTTCCAGCAAACGAAGAAAAGCAATATTCAAGCCTCATGGAAAAAATAGGAGGAGAAACGGGGCACATTTATACGTCCTAGATTTTCATAATTTCTATTGCAATTATAATTATAAATGTTTTTTAATTTTTAATAGAATGCCTATGGGTTATTTCAAATTTACAAGATCCAGAGTGACCGTTTAAATCAAAGGAAAAATTTCCTGGTTTTTTCTCCGGATAACAAACATTTTTCACGGTCAATAAAATTAAAAAATTTGAAATCTTAAAACTAAAAATTATTTCATTTGAAGTACAAGAAACGAAACTCGAAATAAAAGCATTCAGAGTGGAACTCTTGAATTTTAAACTTCTAAAATTGAAGAATAAAAATATTTGTTAAATCAACAATTTTTTATTTAAATGCTCAATAATTTACACGTAAAAATGGAAGCTATTAACACATTTCCATTGAACAATTTAAAACTTGTATCAATTGTATAGTTTAAAGATTCAGATTCAGTTAAAAAAAATATAAATCCACGTTTTCATTTTCAATGCTCTAAATTGAAGAATGAATCAACAAATTTAGAAATTTTCAAAATTATATCATTTTAGGCATTTTTAAGCTAGATAAATTAACAATTGAAAGATGATATATTTTTTTAAATTGGAAGTTATTTTTTTTAATTTTAAGTAGTTTTAAACAAATAATGTACAATTTTTATTCAAACATCAAAATTGGTTTTTGTTTTGAAATATTTTCAAATTTTCTCAGGAATATCAAGAAAATTCTTGTATTACTTTAAAACCTTTTAAAATCCTTAAATAGCTTCAATATTTTATTTAAAAATCATCAAAAATCTACATTTTGTTTTGAAATTTTGTGAAATTTTAAATCATTTTTAAAATGTTTAAAAGTTTCTAAATATTCTTTAAAAACATTCGAATTTTTCCGAAAAAAAAATCCTGCAAAATTTAACAAAATTGCCTTAAAATCATCCAGATTCTTTTTAAATATTTTTCATCTTACGAAACTGTTGTTATTCTTGCGAAATCTTCCACAATTCTTACAAAACTTCTTATTTTTTTTAATAGAGTAATTAAAATTGTAACGTTCAAAGTTTTCATTTAGCGCTTTCAAACGTTAACGATTCAGTTTCAAATTGTTCAATTTTGAATATTTTATTTATAATTGCTCGTTTTAAATGAGCAGTCAAATATTACTACAAATTGAATACTTATTCATCTTAATTAAAAAATATGAAATTGAATGGGTTAAAAATGGAATATTTTAGATTAAAACTATATATTGAACGGATTCAGAATCGTCTTGTAAAATAAATTATTATTCGCTTTTTAATATTTGAAGTACAGTTCAATTTTAATAATCATTAATTAAATCGTATTTACGTTTGATCAACTAAAAAAGTTTTTATCCAAAATTTTCAATTTCAAACGCTTTTCATTTTTGATTGTTTATATCTTAAAATTGCATCTTAAAATTCTTTAAATAAAAAATGTACGCTTAAAAATGGAAATTTTTTAAGTAAAAGATTGCAGAATTACCCATTTTAAACTGAAGGATGTAATAATTGAAAAAATTGACACTTAAACTGAACATTAAAAAAAAGTTGAAATCGAAATAATATTAAATTTGTACATAATTTCTCAAAATAGAGAAAATATAGATTATTTTAAATTGCATTATATCTTCATGTGATATGAAATTTTTGATATTTCAAGTGATGGGATACATTTTTCTTTTACAAATTTGAAAAATTCCCGATCAAAAAATAAATTCACTGTTATTTTCCGGTCATCAAAAATTCCCGGCTTCGCGGTCCAGCGGCCATCCTGAAGATCTAAACTTTAATCCCGTAATTTAAATATTTCCCAAATTGTATGTCGTTTCGAATCTATACTTTGAACTAAAAGTAAGAGGAATAGGGTATACTTTTAAAAAATAGGGTATTTTAAAAATATGGGAAATGTGAACTGTGAGGCTTGATTATCGCCTTTGATTATTGTTCTCTACCACTTCGACATCTTTCTTGGAAAATCTATATACACACTTAAGAGGAAAAAACTAGACAATAACTGTCTCAACTCTTGCTCGATAAAATTCAGGCTATAGGTAATAGTTTGATTGTATAGCGAAATATGAAAACACACCTCACCTTTGCTAGAGTCCTGCCGGTCTTAACAACTTACTCTGTAAAGCTTTAAGTTTTCCTATACTACTCAATAACAATTGTAAAACTTAAATCAAAAAAACAACATCGATTGACGTGCGGAAATGTACAAATGTCGAGAATTGTGTGCTGATAGCATCATCGAATAAAACTTAAATTAAAAACGGAAAATTAATTTTAGAATTAGTTAAAAAATAAAGTTTCATTCTTGCAGAAATGAAAAAAAAAATATTGTGGGTTCTAAAAAATAAATAAAAACATCCCATTTTAAATACTTGCAAGTACATTAATACAACAACGAAACTTAATTTTCCCAAATTCCGAGACTATTATGGAAAAAGTACTAGTATTCTGGAAATGCAATCAATAAAATGTACAGATAAAGTGTACAGCCAATTAGAATGCTTAAACGACTTCTGGAAAGTCATAGACTAGCTCGCGAATTAAATACTCAGGCTGTGGTAAAAGTACGAGAAAAAAAGGCTTGTCTCACGCGGGATAAATAAAATGTGAAGGATAACTTAAAATTGAAGGGATGATTGACGAAGGGATCATGTTAATAATAATAGCTTCGCACGCAAATTGATTCGTTCTTGAAGAGCGCCAGCTAATTCTTTTGTTAACTCTTCGCAAACTTGCCTCAATTCGGCATTCTTTTCTCGCAATTCCTGCAAAGTTAAATTGTTGCTATCTTCCGTCTCGTCCTTTCCAGCCTCTTCTTGACCGCCCTCGCGCTCTGAAACGACCAAACCTAGATTGAAATCAATCCAGACGTTAATTAAAGTTTCTCTTCGATCAGTTGGACTTACTTGGACTAGGCTTTCTGTAGATATGAAACGCACCACAAACTCCGGCGAATTGTTGAGATGAAGGAGCGCTGTCGATGCCTTGAGGCTCGGTAACTTCCGTCTTTGTGGAGAACTGGGAAAAATCTGCTACGAATCCTTGAGACTCGCTTGCTGTCCTGTGAGTCTCGCCTTCGCTTCTTTGATTGACCAACTTTCGAGGAGAAGTCTATAATTTCAAAAAATATGCAATGATCGAATCCATTTTAAATCAGGCAGGTTCTACACTTAAAGTGGCAGAATCTGTTAGTGACGAAGTATGTTGTTTTTTAGAGGAAATTAGGCGACACGTATTTTTCCGACTTGCGGGACTCGTAGTCACTTCAGGGATCAAAAATTGTGTAAACAGTGTGATGAAATTTTTCAAGCATTAAACCTATATATTAATAAAAATACAGAATAGAAAGAGGTGTGATGTGAAAATGAGCAAGATTTTTATTAAATACACTTTTATATTATTATACTATTTTCGAGTTTTTTGTTAAATTTGAGTACTCAAAAAAATTATACTTGATAACTTTAAAAATAACTTTCATTAATTTTTTTCCTAGAATTAGATGAGAGAAATAAAAATGTTGCCAGAAGATTAAAAAGGTACTAATATCCTGTTATTAAAGTATTAAAAATGAACTTAAATGTTTCCTTAAACTGTTAATAGAACCCAATAAGAAAATCCAAATATTTTCGGTTGAAACGTCTGCTATTAAATTTTTGGTTAAGAATCCAACTTTTTGGTTCGAAACTTTATTATTTGGTTCAAAATTGAATTATTTTGTTGAAAATTCAATTTTGTTAAAAATTCATACTACTTGGTTGGAAATTCAATTGTTTTTTTTTGTGTTGAAAATTAGTCTTCTTGATTTAAAAATTCAACAATTTGATTGAAACCTTTTTTCTTTCTTGACAAAAATTTCTTTTTTTTGGTTTTTTAATTGAATATTCAACTATTTGATGAACACTCATCTTTTTGGATTGAAAATTCATCTCCTTACGTAAAAATTTCACCTTTTTTGGTAAAAAATGCAACTGTCTGGTTAAAAAATTACATTTTGGGGTTGAAATGCAACTATTTTGTAGAAAATTCGTATTTTCGGATCGAAAATTCAATTATTTGGCGAAAAATTGTACTATTTGTTTGAAAATTTATATATTTGGTTGAAAACTAATATATTTGGTTGAAAATTCGTCTTTTTTGGCAGAAAATCCATTCTTTTGGTTATAAATGCAACTGCTTGGTTGCCGATTCAAGTATTTTCTTGGAAATTCGTCTTTGCTAGTTCAATTCAACTGTTTTTTATTTTTAATTGAAATATTTTTGGTTGAAATATCAACTATTACATTTTTCGTTGAAAACTCATCTTTTTGCTTGAAAATTCAATTTATTAATTGAACTAATTTTTTAAAAGGTCATTTTTTTATTGAAGATTCACATTCTTGGATTGAAATTCAACTTTTTTGTACAAAATTGATATTTTTGGCTTGAAAATTTCACAATTTGGTATAAAATTAAATGATTTGGTTCAAAATGAAATTGTTTTGTAGAACATTCGTTTTTGTTGTTGTTGAAAATTAATTTATCTCAATAAAAATTTACCTAATTCATTTTTGGTTCAAATTTGACCTTTTTAGTTTGAAAATTCGACTATTAAGTTAGAAAAATTTTTAAATTAAAAAAATATAAACTAAAAATTAATCAAATAAAATGTTGGACTAACATCACATCCATTGCTTAAACTATTAAGTTGAAAATTCGTCTTTTTTTTATAGAAAATCAATTTTCTTGGTTAAAAGTTCAAGTATTTAGTTACAAATTGATGTAATTTGTTGAAAAATTATCTTTTTTGGTAGAAAATTAACCTTCTTGGTTGAAAATTCAACTATTTTGTTAAAAAAAAGTAATTTGTCAAGAATTCTACTTTTTTGACAGAAAATTTAACTATTTTGATGAAAATTCAATTTTTTGTTAGAAAGCTCATCTTTTTTGGCTTAAAAATTAAAGATTTTTTTTCTTTATTGATTGAAAAATCATTCTTGGTTGAATATTTGTCTTTTAGATAGGCAAATTTATTTCTTTTTGGTAGAAAGTTCATCTTTTTTTGGTTAAAAATGAAACTGGTTGAAAACATAAAAGTGTACACATCCTGAAAAGCTCTCCAAAAAATCCTCTTGGTTTAGCCCGCATAAAACAGATAGAATGCCTTCCTAAAACTTCAAGTTTCCGCTCATATAAGCAAGACACCCTATCAGTTCCATGCAGGCGAAACCATTTTCGAGGTCGGGAGAATTTTTTCCAGAAAATTGAATTGTTTCTCCTAAACGAAGCAAGATATTACAAAAGAGCAAAAGGAATTTTTTTGAGAACTTTTCTATATACGTAAGCTTTTACTTAAATTTGGTAACAAGTCCTCGCCGTAATTTAAAACTTTTTGAATATTTTCCTAAGGATTTTAAATAGAGATGGTAAAACCCATCCAATTAGGTAAAAACTATAGAAGTTGAAAAAAATTGTTTTTTTTTTTAAAGATGTCAAAATTCGAATAATTGTAATTTCGAGGCTTTTGTCTCACATCGGGAAAATACGTTTCGCCTAATTTCCTCTAAAAAACAACATATTTCATAGCTGAGAGATTCTGCTACTTGACGTGTAGAACCTCCCTGTTTTGAAAATGGATTCGATCCAATGATTTTTATTATTAATTTATCGTACATGTTTATCAATAAATATAATATGCAAGTCATAACTTCTAAAAAGAATAGCCTTTAAAAATTGGAATTATTGCCTTGGTCGGCAAAACTTTAACCGGTCTGATACATGTTTTTTTTCTAATTTCGCTCAAAAATAGATAAACTTACGATTCCAGGGGATATTCTTGGTGGAACAAGGGGTGGGGCGCCCAGAAAACTCTGACCATTTTTTCCTGAAAAATGAAATGTTAAATGTAATATTCATATACATATAAATTTAATAAAAAATTGGATGATGAAATAAAAATATATTTACAACAATAAAAAAGTTATGAATTACCAGCTTATTTTATGAATACAACATTTTGGATTATAGAACCCGAAGTAACGAATAGGAACAACTTTTGTTATTTTAAAATATAAAATTCTAATTGCCAGGACATAATTTTGTTTTTTCGAAAATCGAAACAGCCTAAAAATAATTAAATGAAGCTGAATAAAAAAGCACATCAAAATTGTACACAAATTGTGGGAAATCACTACTTTTATCGTAGATCCTTTTTTTACCTGCGATTATCATGATAGTTACAATTAAGACTTTCAATATTTCTTAAAAATTTTTCATCACTCCTAAAATAATACTGTATTACCTGTCTAACCCTACGAGTGGCGTACCATATTTTATTCGAAATCAGCATGTTATGAGACTGTAGGATCGTCTGCAAATCTCGCATGGCGTGAAATTTGAAAATGGCTTGGGCCATGCGTTATTCAGTGGCCAGTTGTGGAACTAGTAATCTGTCAGTGTGGCGAAGTTTGGAACTAATAATCTCTCAGCAGCTGATACCATTCGGCAAAGGGCTATCTAATGCTCACTTTTCAGGGGGCTTTATAGGCTCATAACATGGTTTTTTATTTATTATTATATCATTAAGCCGTTTCCCTTTCGGGGTAGGCGTGAATTGCTCGGTGGTAAAGTAGTGATGTGT
>JAABKJ010000691.1:0-46255 GCA_011634705.1 Andricus grossulariae | reverse complement strand
TCGTGCTCGTGCATTTTCGGCTTTACACGAGGCTGGCCGACGCATCGCGTAACAGAGCCGGCTCACCGACACGCTACATTTGCATGTATTGCTCCCAGATGGGAAAGTGGTGGGGGTGAAAAATCCCACGTTCTGGAGACTCTGGCACGAATGCGCAGTTCCGTCTTAAGGTGAGGAGAAATATATGAGGAGTGATAATAAAGGAGTTGATCATGGTTCTTATTAATTTTGAAAGTGGCACATGTCAGCGCATTTGAAATACTATCCAAAAGCCCGCCTTCACCTTCGACTAAAAACTTTTTTTTTGTTGTTCCTTACTTCGGGAAGTGTTATAACATCCATATCTTGGGAAATTTTCAAAATACAAAAAAAAAACTTTGTGACGCATATGAACGTATTTAAAATCCCCTACGACTATACCTTTATCACTGCGGATTAAAACTTTTTATTTTGTTGGTCATCACTTTGCAAAATCTTAGACAATTTGGCAGTTATGCAAAAGAATTTTTGCGACGCATATGAGCGCATTTCAAGATAAATTACTTCATATCCGTAATTTTGAATTCCATATTAGGATCGAAGATTTAACACCTGCTTCACATCTCCCCCCTCATAATATCTTTGTTAATTATTTAGCCCAAAGGATTGTATTGGTGGCGCAGTTGAGCGTATGTGAAGTTAAGACGCATAGCTGTGATGAATTTGAGAAATTTTATTATTTTCGAAAGATCGCTGTTAAGCAGATAATCCTTGTGGTTGAAAATTCAATTGTTTAGTTTAAAAATCATTATTCCTCAATGAAAATTCAACACCAATGTTGAAGGTTGAGGATTCGTTTTCTCGCCGAATTAAACTAGTTAAAAATTCAACGTTTTAGGTAGAAATTCAATTTTTTGGGATGAAAATTTAACTGGCTTCTAAAAAATTGGTCTGTTTCTCGTTGCAGAGTTAAGTTCCGAATTCGAATGTTTACCTAATGGTGAGCCTATCCCTGGTGTTCCTCGTCGAAGTCCTTCTGATTTTTCTGGAAGAAATCATTCACCTGATAGGCTTCTTCTTCCGGCCGATCATCCTGTCTGTGCCAGGTCCAGGTCTCCTCGTGCCAGATCCACGTATCCTCCTGCCAGGCGTCCTTCTCCTGGCAGGTCCATGACTTCTACTATAAGGCTTCCTTCTCCTGATGGATTGGGATGTGGACTCGAACAACTCAGATTTATCCGGCTAATTCCCCGTAGTAATCCGCAGCGGATATTCGAACTTCGAAGATACACTTTTCCTGTCGATACATCAAAGAGAATAAAAATAGGATGTTCTCCGTTTAGGCCTGTACCAACGCAAGAACAAATAGTATTATCAACATCTGATAGTGATATCTTCGCAATATTGGAGTCTGTAGATGTTCTTGCTGGAGTGTATAGAAATTTTAATTCCAGTATGAGACGTGTGAAAATAAACATGGAAAGCGAGAGGGTTGCCCGATTGACCCGAGAGGAAACGGCTGAAGTTCCAGTAGGTTCCAGCCGCTCTATAATCGTAAATTATAGAGTAGCATATGTAAAACCTAATGCATACAGCAATCCTCTACATGATTAATTCATTTAAGAAAATGTAAAACTATAAAATATATTGTTTGTGATCCAAGATCGGGTCGAAATCTTACCTGTAACTGTTGTAATCCTATCATTCCATCATAAAAAAGAGGTTGCGATTATATCGAAAGGAGCTTCTCGAAATCTGAAGCCATATTTTCTCGTTACCTATTGGTTGGATTTGTATTCGCAGCCTATACTTTAGAGTCGAGATCGGAGCTGCCAACCATCGGGCAGCTCTGATAGAAATATAGTGATAGTGGGGATGATAGTCTAGGATTTGTCTTCGGGAGGGGGTGGTGAGGTTGAGTATAGGCAGAAAGTAGGGGGAAGGGAAATTATAAAAATTCCTTACATTCGGGGAAATTTCAAAATTCTTAGAACTCCCTGAATTTCAAAGACTTGATAATAATGCAAAGAATTTGGAGGCATTCGGAAGAATTAAAGGAATTCGAAGAATTGATAAGATTCGAACGCATTCAGAGGATTTAGAGAATGGTAGGAGTTTCGGAATTCAGAATTCCAGTATTCCAGGAATTCAGGAAATTCAGAGTAATCGGAGAATTCCGAATATTTGAGGAATTCAGGGAATTCAATGCGTTTCAGGAATTTACGATATTCCAAGATATCAATATATTTCAGGAATTGAAGGGTTTCGCAGATTTTGAAGATTTAGAAGAATGCAAGGAATCTAGAATATTAAAGGAATTCTCGGAATTCCGAATATTCAACGAATTGAGGGTATTCAAGGATTTCAGTGAATTCAGATAATTTTAGAGATGGAGAATATTTTGGGACTTTAGAGGATTTTTAATAAGCAAGGAATTCAGGATATTTAAGCAATTTAAGGATTTACAGATTTTCAGGAATTCAGAATATTTAAGGAATTCAAGGATTTTAGGGAATGCAAAGAATTTCAGAGCGTTAAGGAAACATAAGTATTTTATGAAATTGAAAGAATCAAAGGATTCCAAAAAATTCAGTGAATTAAAGGAATTTAGGGAATTGAAGGAGTTTCTAGAATTCAGAATATTCAAGGAATTCGGGGGTTTCAGAGGATTCAAATAATTTTAGAAATTCCGAATATTCAAGGATTTCGGAAGAGTCAAGGAAATCAGAGAATTCCAAAATTCAAGAAATTCAGGATATTCCAGGAATTCAAGAGCATTTAGGTAATTTCAGGAATTCAGAAGTTTGAATGAATTTTGGGAATTCAGAACATTGAGGGAATTCAGGAAATTCAGAATATTCAAGAATTTTGGAAATCTGCAAAATTTTCAATTTTCACTTTTTCAGATAATTAAATAATAAGGTTGAAGACACGAATTTTACTTGAAATTAATTAATAGTAATTGTAATCGATTTTTGTAATTTGAGTATTTCAAGATTTTCCTTTTTATTAATTCCTGTTGTTAATTGTAAAAGAAAAAGGAAACAATGAATTTTAAAGAACATATTTTAAAAATATCAGCTTTCGAATAATAATTTGACCTTTTTTTTATTAATAATAATAATAAAATTATTAATTACTAAATAAAAATGTCCGTAAAAAAATAATTTGATTTTTTCCCACTCTTGATACTTTCTCACATACTCGGGTTCGAGACTGGGTTTAAGTTTGCCTTTCTGGCATTATCACTCTAATTTTCGATCCTCGTCTCCACGTATTGCCTTTCCCTTTCATCATTTTTCCATTTCGCGCTCCGTCGCTTTCGACGAATGGAAACAGATGAGAGGACACAAAGAGGAAAATCGCACGAGTACATTTGACAATATAAGTTTCACCCCAGGATATTGTCTTCAGAATAAAAAGTTAGTCAAAGTTCAAAGACACATGTTCGGATTTATGCGTAATGAGTTATGAGTTATGAGTTATGAGTTATGAGTCCGAGGTTATGAGTTAGGAGTAGGGAGATACGAGTTAAGATTAAGGAGTTAGAGTTTGATACTTACGATTAAGGAGTTATGTGTTAGGATTCACGGTTTAAGAGTTATTAGTTATGAGTTATGAGTTACGGGTTATGAGTCCGAGGTTATGAGTTAGGAGTAGGGAGATACGAGTTATGATTAGGGAGTTAGAGCTCAATATTTATGATTTAGGAGTTATGAGTTATGATTTATGATTCCGCGGTTATAAGTTAGGAGTAGGGAAATACGAGTTGGGATTAGGGAGTTAGAGCTTAGGATTTATTATTCGGGTGTTACGAGGTAGGAGTTAGGAATTAGGAGTTAGGCGTTAGGAGTGAGGCGTTAGGAGTTAGGAGATATGAGTTATGAAGAGTTATGATTCCGAGGTAATGAGTTAGGAGTAGGGATATACGAGTTAGGAAAAAGGAGTTAGAGCCTAATATTTATGATTTAGGATTTATGTGCTAGGATTCACGATGTAGGAGTTAGGAGTTCTTAGTAATGCGTTATGAGTTATGGGTTATAAGTCCTAGGTTATGATTTTGGAGTAGGGAGATTCGAGTTATGATTAAGGAATTAAAGCTTAAGATTTATGATTCAGGAGTTATGAGTTATGATTTATGAGTCCGCGGTTATAAGTTAGGAGTAGGGAGATACGAGTAAGGATTAAGGAATTAGAGCTTAGGATTTATTATTGAGGTGTTACGAGTTAGGAGTTAGAAATGAGGAGTTAGGCGTGAGGAATTAAGAGTTGGGAGTTAGGATTTGGGAGTTGGGAGTTAGGAGTTATGAAATTTGAGTTATTGTGAGTTATGATTCCGAGGCTATGAGTTAGGAGTAGGGATATACGAGTCAGGAAAAACGAGTGAGAGCTTAATATTTATGATTTAGGAGTTATGTGTTAGGATTTACGATGTAGGAGTTGGGAGTTATTAGTTATGAGTTATGGGTTATGGGTTATGAGTCCGAGGTTATGTTTTAGGAGTAGAGAGATACGAGTTTTTATTAAGGAATTAGAGCTTAAGATTTATGATTTAGGTGTTACGAGTTATTAGTTCTGAGTTATGAGTTATGAATTACGAGTTATTAGTTATGAGTTATGAGCTATGAGTTATGAGTTATGAGTTTTGAGTTTTGAGTTATGAGTTTTGGGTTTTCAGTTTTGAGGTTTGAGGTTTCAGGTTTGAGTTTTAACTGATGTGTTACTATGATGATGAGTCCGAGGTTACGAGTTAGGAGTAGGGAGATACGAGTTGGGATTAAAAAGTTAGAGCTTAATATTTATGATTTATGACTTATGTGTAAGGATTTACTATGTAGGAGCCAGCAGTTATTAGTTATAAGTTATGGGTTATGAGTTCGAGGTTATGAGTTAGGAGTAGGAAGATACGATTTATGATTAAGGAGTTAGAGCTTTAGATTTATGATTTAGGGGTTATGATTAATGATTTATGAGTCCGTGGTTATAAGTTAGGATTAGGGAGATCCGAGTCTGGATTAAGGAGTTAGAACTTGAAATTTATTATTTAGTTGCTACGAGTTATGAGTTATGAGTCATGAGTTATGAGTTTTGGGATATGGGATATGAGTTATGAGTTTTTGGATATGGGATATAGGCTATGAGTTATGTGTTATGAGTTATGAGCTATGATTTGTGAGTTATGAGTTATAAGTTATGAGTTATGAGTTATGAGTTATGAGTTATGAGTTATGAGTTATGAGTCATGAGTCATGAGTTTTTGGATATGGGCTATGGGTTATAGGCTATGAGTTATGAGTTATGAGTTATGATTTATGAGCTATGAGTTATTCGTTATTCGTTATTCGTTATGAGTTATGAGTTATGAGTCATGAGTTATGAGTCATGAGTTATGAGCAATGAATTATGAGTAGGGAGATACGTGTTAGGATTAAGGAGTTCGAGCTTAAGATTTAAGATTAAGGATATATGAGTTAGGAGTTAGGAGTTGGGAGTTAGGATTTAGGGGTTAGGAGTTAGAGGTTTCTGTCTGAGGCTACGAAACCCAAAAAATATTGTTTTAATCCAAAACTCACAATACGAGAACCAAAATGTTTAGAATTTGGATCAGTGAATATTTAAACGAAACTAGGTCAATGATATATGATGAAAGCTAATCCAATTTTAACTGAGTAAATGTTGCTGTTATTGGACATTTTCTCTGACATTCGCTGGTGAAATAACATTTCCTTGTCTATTGCATCACACGTGAATTAAATGCTTTATGCTCTACATCGATGCATTTACTCTCTCTCTCTCTCCCCCTCTCTCCCTCTCTCTCTCTATATATATATATATATGTTTAATCAATGGAAAATCGTCAGAAATATGTATTTCAGTTGAAATTGTTTTATGGCACGAAAATGTATTAATTTCAAAACGTTATTTTGTTTGTTTAAAAAATATTTGCATTCACTGCAATGATTATATTATTTATATTTTTTGGTTACGTTTGGTTGATATTTTAAATAATTCGAAAATATTTTAGAGGATTTAAGGTATTTCAGTGTATTTTTAAAACCTCTAAGACTTTTTTGATAGAATTTATTAATTTGAAAGTATTTCAAGGGATTCCAAAAGATTTCAAAGAATTTTTAAGATTTTGGGATTTCTTTGAAAATTCCATGCAATTTTCGGTAGCTGTAAAAAGTTTCAAAAGATTTCAAAATATTTTTTAAGATCTAAAATATTGCAGGGAATTGTATAAGATTAGAAAGAGTTTAATACATATCGATAGTTTGAAGGTATTCCAAATTAGTTAAAACATTTTAGGGTATGTAAAGAAATTCCATTAAATTTTTAAGAGCTTCAAAGTGTTTCAAGGGATTTTGAAATATTTTGGAGGATTTGAAATATTTTTGTGTATTTTAAAATATTTTTAAGAAATTATAATAGATTTTTTTGAACTTTTAAGGACTTTTCAAGGTTTTAATGAATTTAAGGGACTTTAAACAATTTGCATTGGGGTTTAAAAATTTCTGGAATTTTGGAAGATGTGGAACGATTTTATAGGAACTATAAGGTTTTAGGATATTTTAAAATATTCCAAAGGATTCTATATTTTCGAGGATTTCACTGACTTTAAAGGATTTTTATATCTCACAAAGTATCATAATAAATTTTTCAGGATTTAAGAATCATCAACATTTGAGAATTTTTGTCTATACCTCTTCAAAGTTAAAGAGTTTTCAATCATAAATCTTCAAAATAGAACTATTTAAAAAAAACATTCATAATTACATTTTAAATGATACGCATACAAACTTTGACGATCTTCACTTGAAAATTTTCAAGATAGGCCTATTTTAACAAGATGTTCAAAATTTCATGATTTTGAACTATGAACATTTAAAATTAACAAGTTGGCAAAATGTTTAATTACATCTTCAAAGTGGATCAGGAAACCAATGTAGCTATTTCAATATTTTTGTTTTAATCAATAATTAACAATTATATTTTATAGTGCTTTGAATTCCAAATCCAGTAGGAAGAGACATGCAGATGTTCAAGTTAATGCTGTTCATGAAATATTTCTAGGACTTCCGGATTGGAGAGTATCCTCTGAATCAAAGAAAACTCGATATGCTTGTGCCACCCACTTATAAGCGCTGCTTCTACGGGTCGATTGACACATTATTCCTCATATTCCAAATAGTTAAAAATAAATAAAATCACTATTATTTATTTATAAAATTATCATTACATCTGATACACTACTGGTCAAAATTGTGCGTCCACTTAAAAAATCAGACGAAAAACCTACTTCCATTTTTGAACAAATTCTATATTCTGAACTTCCACTCTTTGCATGCTTTCTCGAAGTTGATGGAAAAAACTGAAATTTCTCTACATTGAAGTCTGAAATCTCCTTCGTAAAATGAGACCACAAACTCAATAAAATATTTCGTTGTTCTCAGATTATCACAAAAAATGTGGGAGCGTACACAAGACGAAAATTGGTTGGTCAAGCATAGGTCGAGCAGTATTTTTCCATGCTCGACTGATGCTCGACCAACCTATTTTCGCCTTGTATATGCTCCCACATTTTTTATGATAATCTGAGAAGCAGTTAACACTTTATTGTGCCCTTGGTCACATTTTAAAGTGAAGATCTTAGGAATTTGAGAATAGAAAATAGCTCGAAAACGGAAAATAGGTCGGTTTTCCACAAATGCTATCTCTGCCCCTATTGATCGAAATTACTTCAAGAAGGGCTTATTCGACGCGGAATTAAATAGTTTTTCTACAAATCTTTCTGACCCAATGCACAATTTTGACGGGTAATGTAAATTGTTTTGTTCCATGGAATTTATAAACTATATCTAAGATTCAAACTCCTGAAACCCACTTTCCGCGGAAATTCAAATCAATTCAAGCACAACCTCGCGTTTCGAATTGAAAACAATATAACGCTTCAAGAAGCCGGCGTGAAAAACTGGGTGCTATTTTCGATACCTCGCACTTCTAGAGAATCGTATTGTATTTCCTCTCGGCTTTGAAAGAAAGTGCGTTATGGTATCAGAGAACGGTCTTCATATAAAACGAACAATGGAAAATACGTTTTTCCTTTGGAAAAGTTTATTTCCTCTGCTAGTCTCCCTGTCGCGGTATAGAGTATGTACAAATCTTTTTTTTTATCACATCTCTTTCACCTCTTTTTCCTACCCTATCACGTTTCACGCAGTGCTCATTGCAAATATAGCGAGTTGGTTTCCGCTTTACACTTGCGTTTTTCTCATTTTATGCTGCAGTGCTGTCGGGACGAATTTTTATTTGCAGATCACTGAACGATAAGTGAATTTTTCTTTTTCGTCTATCATTCCCGGAGAGATAATTTATTTCTCGACTTTGACACTGGGTGCTTTTTACACTAACAAAAAGAGTTTAACTCTTCGCCGTCTTGGATTGTTTTGTGAAATGCAATTGTCCACCATCTGCTTTACAAGCCGGGTAAAGTGGGACACCCACTTTTTATCCAGAAAAAGCAATATGAGGTCATGGAATATAAGATTCCGAGTATCCTGCTTTGCCCCACACTATCCCGCTTAGCCCCGATGTACGGTATCAGATTCATAATAAGATTTCATGTTTCCCTGGGCTATTTCTTGCAAGACTTCATGTAGAATTCATATCCCATCTTTCGAAACCTTCTCTCATTTTTTCTCAGCTATCCTGGATTCGCGAGGAATCCCAAAGCAGATCTCTTCGAGGGTAGGTAGTATTAAAAGCAGCTCGCACTTCCGGGCCCGCGTACCAGTTTATTGCCGGCGAATTTATGAAACAATGCATATGTAATGGCGAGGCGCCCGCACCCGTATTCATGTAGATGAGGCTCGCGTAAACAATACATACATGTGTCTGCAGAAGCGTAAAATAGCTCATGTACACACAAATTCTTAAACTTAAAAGCGGAAACGTAATTTTTCCGATCGAAAAGTACCCGCAGCCTTGGCACGCGAATCACGTTCTCTGAAGAGGCACTAACTTTCTCTACTACAAAAGATTCCATAAAATACATTAATGTTCTAATAAATCTATCACTGTGCAGCTCTTCCTGCTCATCCCAGCCCATTATGCCCCACATGCCACGTTTACCAAACTACACACTGTACCCATCCATTTCAATTTGTTTACCTCGTATACACTACGCCCTGACATTAACCCACTCTCAATAATTAATTATAATCCCTGGAAATGGATAATAACTTAATAACTACTCATAGGAATGGGCAATGACAGCATCTAGATACAACAAAGAACAAACCCTATTGAGAGTTAAAAAAACCCCAGCAATCACAATATCTAGGGAAGTTCAATCACATCATGTACCAATAACAAAACTCGAAAAATATTCAATAACAACTTAAGACAAAAGTGTATTACAACTGCTAGAAACAAAGAAAACAAACCCCTAAAACAAAAAACAACAATCTATATAAAAGAAAAGAATATCAACTAGAAATACAGAAAACAACCCCTAGAAACGGGCAATAACAACCTATACCAACAGCAATTGACAACCTATACCAACAGCGATTAAGAACACCGGGCCACAATCAATAACAGTCCATCGTAGAGGTCAATAAGATTATGTACCAATAACGAGCTCTAGCAATAGTCAATAAAAACCAAAACAATTCTCAATTACAACCCCTAGAAATAAACAATGACAATCCCGAGTCAAAAGAAGTAGAAATATATTGCAATAGGAAAAGTAAACATCATAAATGCTAAAAACAACCCCTAGAAACGGACAATAATAACTTATACGAACAGTCATCAACAACACATGGCAACAGTCAATTACAATCCCTAGTTTACTAGGCCTGTCAATAAATGTTGATAACATCCTCTACCAATAACAAACTCTAGCACCAGTCAATAACGACCCATGACCACAGTCGATTACAACCCCTAGAAATGAACAATAACCGGTACCTATAGTGAATAATTACCAGCAATAACAAACAATACCTAAAAACGAACAATAGCTACTCCTATCTAGAGTTAATAACCACTAGCAATATTGAGTCCTAGTAATGGAAAACTACAATTCATAACAACAGAAACCATAATAACTAGCATTGCTTGAAATAACCTGAAGAGAAACTTACCGCCTATACCAACAATGATTAACAACTCCTGAAAACGATCAGTTATCAGCCCTATTAAAGTTCAATAACATCCTGTACCAATAACAACCTCTAGCAACAGTCAATAACAACCCATGACCACAGTTGATTATAACACCTAGAAATGAAGGATAACCGGTATCTATAGTTGATAACCTCCAGCAATAAAAAACAAACTATACCTAAAAACGAACAATAACTACCCCTACCTGGAGTTAATAACTTCTAGCAATATCAAATCCTAGTAATGGAAAACGACATTCATAACAACGGAAAAAATAATAACTAGCATTGACTAAAATAACCGCCAGAAAGAGACAATAACCGCCTATACCAACAATGATTAACAACACCTGGAAACGATTAGTTATCAGCCCTATTAAAGTTCAATAACATCCTATACCAATAACAACCTCGCACAATAGTCAAGAACGACCCAAGACAACAGACGATTACAACCTCCTAAATCTAACAATAACAACACCCATTTTACAGTAAATAACGCTCAGCAATAACAAACCTTAGTAAGAATACCAATCTATAGTAATGGGAACAATAACAACAACCAATGCTCGAAACAGCCCCTAGAAACGGACAATAACAACCTATATCAACAATGAGCAACAAACTCTCGGAAGGGTGATTTACAAGCCCTAATAAGAATCAATAACATCCTGTAAAAAGCGAAAAATCTAGCTATAATCAATAACAATCCAAAACAACAGTCGATTACTGTCCCTACTTACAAACAACAACCCCTATTCACAGTTAATAACCAGCAGCAGTAATAACACCTATTAACGAAAAAAAGAAATCTTTAACAACGAGAAAAATCAGAACTAGTAATACTAAAAAAAACGCTTGAAACTAGCAATAACAACCTGTACCGTATATGACTGACTACAATCCCTAGTAAAGGTCAATACCATCAAGTACTAATGAAAAAACTCTGGAAATAGTAAACAACAACCCAAGACATCAGTTGATTAGAGCCCTATATAGAAGCCATAACAACTTCTATCTACAGTCAAAACCACCATGAATAATAATTTCTAGTATTGTTTATAAGAACTATCAATGCTAAAAACAATCCCTAGATATGCGCAATAGCAACCTACACAAACTGTGATTAACGAACTCCCAGCAACGTTCAAATTTCAAATCCTAGTAAAGCACAATAACTTTCTGTACCAATAACAATCCAAGAAATCACTTCAATATAAACCCTAGAAATAAATAATAACAATTCCTATCTACAGTTGATGAAAGCCAGAAATAATAACCCTGAGTAAAGAAAAATAAGAATCTATAGCAAAGAGATAAATAACAACTAGCAATGTTAAAGGCGTTCCATATTAATTATAAATAACAATCTATACCGACAATGATTAGCAACGAGTGGCAATGGAGAGTTATCATCCCTAGTTGAAGTCAATAACATCCTGTCCCAATAACAGTCTCTAGAAATAGTCAATAACATCCTGTCCCAATAACAATTTCTAGCAATGGTCAATAACATCCTGTTCCAATAAGAATCTATAGCAATAGTCAATAACATCTCAAGACAGCTCACCATTACATTCCCTAGAAGCGAACAATAACAATCCGTGTCTACAGTTGATAAACCTTAGCAAGAACCATACCTAGTAACGGTAAACAACAATCTCTAGCAACGCGAAAAATAACCCCTAGAAATGCGCAATAGCAACCTACACAAACTGTGTTTAACAACCCCCACGCAACGTTTAAATTACAAATCGTAGTAGAGCTCAATAACTTCCTGTATCATTAACAATCCAAAACATCAGTTGAATATAAACCCTAGAAATGCATAATAACAATCCCTATCTACAGTTATTTTAAGCCAGAAATAATAACCCCTAGTAACGAAAAATAAGAACCTATAGGAAAGAGAGAAACAGCAACTAGTAATGTTAAAAGCAAGCCATATAAATTAAAAATAACAATCTGCGAGTATACCGACAATGATTAACAACGAGTGGCAATGGACAGTTATCATCCCTAGTCAAGGTCAATAACACCCTGTCCCAATAACAATCTCTATCAATAGCCAATAACATCATGTCCCGACAACAATCTCTAGCAATAGTTAATAACAACTTATAACAACTCCATTACAACCTCTAGAAACGAACAATAACAATCCGTGTCTACAGTTAAAAACCCTAGAAATAACAACACCTAGTAACGAAAAATCACAATCTATACCAACGCGGAAAATAACACCTAGCAATACTACAAATAACCCCTAGAAATGTGCAATAGCAACCTACACGAACTGTATTTAGCAAACCCCGGACAACGTTCAAATTACAAATCCTAGTAGAGCTCAATAACTTCCTGTAACATTACCAGTCCAAAAGATCAGTTAAATATAAAACCTTGAAATAAATAATAAGAACCCCTATCTACAGTTAACAGAATGTAAGAAATAATGACCCCTAGTAACGGAAAATAAGAATCTATAGCAAAGAGACGAATAACAACTAGCAATATTAAGAGCAACCCATATAAATTAGAAATAACGATCTATATCGACAATGATTAACAACCAGTGACAATGGACAGTTATCATCCCTAGTTAAGGTCAATTACATCCTGTACCAATAAAAATCTCTAGCAATAGTCAATAACATCCTGTCCCAATAACAATCTCTAGCAATAGTCAATAACATCCTGTCCCAATAACAATCTCTAGGAAAAGTTAATAACATCCTGTCCCAATAACAATCTCTAGCAATAGTCAATAAAAACTGAAGACAACCCTCCATTACAACCTGTAGAAACAAACAATGACAATCCATGTCTACAGTTAAAACCCCTAGCAATAATAACACTTAGTAACGAAAAATTACAATCTATACCAACGCGGAAAATAACACCTAGCAATGCTGAAAATAACCCCTAGAAGTGCGCACTAGCAATAGTCAATAACATCCTGTCCCAATAGCAGTCTCTAGCAAAAGTTAATAACATCCTGTCCCAATAACAATCTCTAGCAATAGTCAATAACAACTGAAGATAAGCCTTTATTACAATTCATAGAAACGAACAATAACAATGCGTGTCTACAGTCAATAAACCCCAGAAATAACAACACCTAATAAAAAAAAAACAACCATCTATACCAACTTGAAAAATAACAACTAGCAATGCGAAAAACAACCCCTAGACACGAGCAGTAACATCCTCCATTACCAATTATTGATAACCCCTGGCAGTGATCAATTACAATCTCTAGTGAAGGTCTATTACACCCTGTATCAATAACAACCTCTCGCAATAGCAAATAATAATCCTTATCTACAGTTAACATCCGCCAGCAATAACAAACCCTTGTAACGAAAAAAATATATAAAAACGGAAAAAACAACCAGTTATTCCTAAATGAGCAATAACAGTCTATTCCAATGGTAACTAAACCCCCTCAGAAACTGTCAATAAAATCTTGTGCTAATAACAATCTCAAGCAATGGTCAAAAACATCCTGTCCTAATAACAATCTCTAGCAAAAGTCAATAACAACTCAAAACAACCCTTTATTCCATTCCCTAGAAACGGACAATAACAATCCCTGTCCACAGTTAATAAACCCTAGCAAAAACAACACCTAGTACCGAAAAATAGCAATCTATAACAACGCGAAAAGTAACAACTACCGATGCTAAGACCAACCCCTAGACATGGACAATAACATCCTACACTGACAATGATCGATTAATTACCTCTGGTAGTGATCAATTGCAATCTCTAGTAAAGGTCAATCACAATCTGTAATAATAACAACCTCTCAGAATAGCAAATAACAATCCTCGTCTACAGTTAATAACCGTGAGAAATAAGAAACCCTAGTAATGAAAAATATATATAAGAACGAGAAAAATAACAATCAGTCATTCCTAAATGGGCAATAACAGCCTATACCAATAGTAACTAAAAACCCTCAGAAATTGCAAATAATATCCTGTGCCAATGACAATCTCTAGCAATGGGTAATAACATCCTGTCCCAATAACAATCTCTAGCAATAGTCAATTACAACTTAGGACAACCCTCCATTACAACCCCTAGAAACGAACAATAACAATCCGTGTCTACAGTTAATAAACCCCAGCAATAACAACACCTAGTAACAAAAAACAACAATTTATACCATTGCAAAAAATAACAAACTAGCAATGCTAAAACCAACCCCTAGAAATGCGCAATAGCAAGTTACACAAACTGTGTTTAACAAATCCCGGGAATCTATAGCAAAGAGAGGAATAACAACTAGCACTGTTAAAAGCAACCCATATAAATTAGAAATAACAATCTAAACCTACAATGAGTAACAACCAGTGGGAATGGACAGTTATCATCCCTAGCTAAGGTCAATAACATCCTGTCCCAATAAAAATCTCTAGCAATAGTCAATAACATCCTGTTCCAATAACAATCTCTAGCAATGATCAATATCATTCTGTCCCAGCAACAATCTCTAGCAATGGTCAATAACATCCTGTCCCAATAACAATCTCTAGCAATAATCAATATCATCCTGTCCCAACAACAATCTCTAGCAATAGTCAATAACATTCTGTTCCAATAACAATCTCTAGCAATAATCAATATCATCCTGTCCCAATAACAATCTCTAGAAATATTCTACAACAACTCAAGACAACCCTCCATTACAACCCCCAGAAAGGAAAATAACAATCTGTGTCTACAGATAATAAACCCCAGCAAGAACAATACCTAATAACGAAAAACAACAATCTATACCAACTTGAAAAATAACAACAAGCAATGCGAAAAACAACCCCTATATATGGGCAATAACCTCCTCCATTACCAATGATTGATAACCCTTATAAATTATCAATTACGACCTTTAGAAATAGATATTAACCAACTATTTCTTCACCCTATCCTGAATCCTTATCCCTTAAACACCCCCCCCCCTCAACAACACAACCTTTTTCCCTCATGAATCTCCCTCCATTTCACCTATTTCCCTTTACCCATATTCACAACTTTCTTCACCCTCACCTCCTAACAGCACCTTCCCCTCTTTTATCTCCACACCCATTCGGGCCCAAACTCTACTTTTCCTGAGGTTTATTGTACCCAAATTCGTTTGACAGAAAAGCAATTTGCCGCAATTTACATTTTTAGAATTGTCGTTCACCCTAATTTGCAGTTTTCTGAATTAACATGTGGCCTAAGTCCGTCGTACAAGCTTCCCGGAAGATGAATTGAAGGTACAAGAAGTAGAGAAAGTGAGGGGACAGAATTAGGGGTGGTTAGGAAAAGTGAGGGGTGAGTCAGTAGGGAAATCGAGGAGAAAGTAGGAGTAGTAGGGGATTGTAGTAGGGAAGCAGAGTAGGGGAAGTAGGCGAATTGAGGAAAGGGAAAATGATGAGACGGGTAGTAGTGGAAATAAGGAGTAGGGGAGTAGAGGTTTAGAGAAGTAGGGGAAGGTAAGGGTGGTAGGGGATTGAGGGAAGGGGAATTATTGGCGGTAAGGGGACTTAGGTGAAAGGAGGGGGAGTAAGGGAGAAAAATTATTTTTGGTGGAGATTCGAACAAATTGATGAACGTCTTGATAGGTTATAAAACCCCTTTTTGATAGGCTCGTGGAGCCTGCTCTGATTAATTTTCATTTTTCCGGATTCCTATTTCCTTACATCCTTATTATTCTAATTGTTGTTTACCCTAATCTTTAGTTTTCTGAATTAACATATGGCCTAAGTAGGTCGTACAAGTTTCCTCGGAGATTGAAGGGATGGGAAGTGGAGAACGTGAGGGGACAGAATTAGGGGTGGTGAGGAAAAGTGAGGAGTGAGTAAGTAAGGAAATTGAGGAGAAGGGAGGAGAAGGGAGAAGAAGGGAGGAGAAGGGAGGAGAAGGGAGGAGAAGGGAGGAGTAGTAGGGGATTGATGGTGAGGGTTAAGGAAGAAGAGTAGGAGAAGTAGGAGAATCAAGGATAGGGGAAGTGATGAGACAGGCAGTAGGGGAAGTGACGAGAGGGGAATTAGAGGTTAAAGTAGTGGAGGAAGTGAGGGGAAAGAAGGGGTAATAAGAGAATAGAGAGAATGGAATTGGTGGACATACTTTTTTCCGAATTACCTTTGCTGGAAGCTTTTCTTTTTATCCGATTTCCTCCGGGGATGTCTCAAATTGAAGCTGCTAATCTAAAATTTTGATTTGGATTTCTAATCAGGTGCAAATGGTCATTGTGAAAATTGAATGATCCCAAATAAAAAATGCGCAGAAAAATATATTCTAAAAAAATAGCGTAAATCCTTTTTCTGTCAAACGACTCTCAGCAAAATAAACATACTTAAAAGTAGAACTACGAGAATATTCATGCGCCTCGTTATTCCCAGCATGCAAAATTTTTCTCGGGTTCAAAACATTTTTCCTCGCATACTCTAGGACTGCTAAATATTCATCAACCAAATCTCCTAATAGCGAGACTATATATACATATATATTTTTACTAAAAACTTCATCTTTGCGAAGAATCTCAAAAATTCACTTTAGCGAATCTCTTGCGAAATCTTGAAACAGGACCTCGCATAATTTGCCAAGTTATGTGCCTGCCGGGTGCCTTTATATCGTCTCGCAGCAATAAACATTAGTATAATTCGCCGACGGGAAATGGAGAGAGGGTCGTTTCGCGTAGCTTTAGCTCTGAAAGCTTGCCGTAAAAAAAAAAAAATATCGGTAAATCTCGACCACCTTCCTTCCTCGACGTGGAAAATAACTGTACTTCGCCTCTCGTTACTGGCGCCTTTTCTAAAGCGATTTCGACCACCCTCACGCCTCTTTTCTTCTGTCATATTCCCTTATTTCCGGTCTCTTTACACCATTTTTACTGAAACAATAACGAGCATCTGCGACTTTTTGACCATTAGGGGAAAAATTTTCCGACAAGGATAAATGCTTTTTTGTCCAGCTTGGACGGTTTAAATTGAATCGCATTGTAAAATGTGTATCGCGCGACCCATTTTGGCGATATTTTTTTTTTTTACGTGCTTTTGGCGGATCGAAATAATTCTAGAGTGTAATTAATTTTTTTTAATTGAGGCTGACCTTTTTTGAGGTTTTATATGTTTTGCGATAGTGAAAAAAATTATTAAGGTTCCTGGAAAAATTTTAAATGACTTTTTATTTTGAAAAATTAATTTTGAGAGAATATTAACAAAGATTTCAAAAGACATTTGAAATTATCAAAAAATAATTTGGAACATTTTAAGTTATTTTTTTAATTGTCCAGGATTTACACATTTGACCAATTTGAAAACATTCCAAACAATTTTTAAACAAAATATAGATTTTTTAACGTTTTGAAATGAAGCTTAGAAGCTGTTGAAGGATTTTGAGAGATTTCAAGATAATACAAAAATTTTCTTGAGATTCTTGGAAAAGTTTGAAATGATTTTTTATTTAAAAAAATAATAATTCTAAGAGAATATTTTAGATAGACTTTAAAACAATTTTCAAATTATGAATAACATTGAACAATTATAAATTTGTAAGGAACTGAAATTAAAATAATTTTACTTCTAATTACAAAATTTTCAGTTGAAAAAAAAATAAATCTTTCAATTTTGAATGTTTCTAACTTAAAATTGATTAAAAGCTTTTAAATTCAAATTTTAGTAGAAATATTTTTTTTTTTTAATTCAACTATTTTGTTAACATTTTTTAAAATTATTTTTTCAACTAAAAATTTAACTATTTTATGTTTAGTTGAACATTTATTTTCTTCTATTTAAAATTCAACTATTTGGTTGAAAATTCATTTACTTTATTAAAAATTATTCTTTTTTGGTAGAAAATTAATCTATTTGGTTCAAAATTAGTTTCTCTTCATTTAAAATTAGTTTTGTAACTAAAAATTTAAATATATCATGTTTTTTTAATCATTATTCTTCTTCAGTTGAAAATTTAACTACATATTTGTTTGAAAATTTCTCTATATTGTTGAAAATTGGGTGTATCTTTTGTGGTAGAATATTAATCTTCTTGGTGAATAATTCACCTTTTTGGTTGAAAATTCAAATGTATTTTATTTTTTCGAACATTTATTTCTCCAACTAAAAATTTAACTATTCTATTTTTTGATTGAAAATTAATATTTTTGGTTAAAAATTTAATTGAAAATTAAAATATTCGTTTGAAAATTTATTTATTTTGTTGAAAATTATTCTATTTTCATAGAAAATTAGTTTCTTTTTTCAATTAAAAATTCATGTTTTTTAAACTAAAAATTGAACTATTCCATTTTTCGCCCAAAAATTTTGTATAGGCATTTAATCTTTCTGGTTGAAAATTCATCTGTCTGTTTAAAAATTTAACTATTTCGTTAAAAGTTTATTTTCTTTGCTTAAAAACTCATTTCCTTAACTTCAAATTAAACTTTTCTATTATTGTCAAAAATTAATCCTTTTTAGTTGAAAATTCATCTATTTTGTTAAAATTTGTTTCTTTTTTTGGTAGAAATGTAACCTTTTTGGTTGAAAATTCAACTATTATGTTGAAAATTCCATAAAAAATGGAAATATTTGGTTGAAAATTCATATATTTTGTAAAATATTATTCTTTTTTGGTTGAAATTTCATTCTTTTGGTTGAAAATTATTTTCTGTTTCATTGAAAATCAATTTTTTCAACTAAAAATGTAACTATTCAATTTTTCGTCTCATTACAAATTTATTGTAATTGGTTAAAAACTTATTTCTCTAAATTAAAATTGAACGATTCTATTTTTTTTCATTTATCCTTTTTTTTTAGGAATATAACCTTTTTGGTTGAAAATTTACCTATTTGGTTAACAATTTATTTTCTTGAATAAAGATGGAGAATTTTAGTTAGAAATTAATTTATTGGTTAAAAATGTATACATAGTTTATATATAATAGTTGATTTTTCAGTGAAAAAAAATCATTTTTCAACAAAGCAAAAATTTATTTTGAACGAAATAGTTCAATTTTCAACCAAACAGATAAATTTTCAACCAAAAAATTGCATTTCTACCAAAAAAAACAATAAATTTTTTACGAAAAATTGAATAGTATAGGTTAATTTTTATAATCAAAAAATATTTCCAATAAAGAACAAATTTTCAATCATAGGCATAAATTTATAACAAGAAGGATGAAAAAGATTAATTTCTTATATAATTTTTTAAGTTATCAAACAAATATTTAAAATTTTACAGGAATTTTCAACCTGATACTCAAATTTTCAACCGAAAAATATGAATTTTTAAATAAAACCTAATAGTTGATATTTCTACCAAAAAAGATTTTAGAAAAATTTAATTTTTTCATTGTTAATTTTATTTTTCCCAATTAGAACAAAAACTGGGCATCCTATCAAAAAATAATTAGAGACAAATTTGTAGCTCTTTTATGGCTGAATACATTTTTTTTAATTGTTTTTTTTGTATCTTGCGTCGTTTTCAACATTTTTGAAAATGCGCTCACTTTTTGAATTTTTATCCAAAATGGCTGGCTAACGAACTTGACCTTCATCTTAGGATCCTTGGAGAGCATAACAAAGCCCAATCCAATATGTCAATTCTATCGAAACTTATCGTGCTAACAAACTAACAATCTACACACAGACAGACAGACAGACTGAAAGACAGATGAACAGAAATACGGACAAACAGACGGAAAGACAGACAGACGGACAGATAAACGGGCGGACAGATAAACGGGCAGACAGACGGACAGACATACGGACATACAGACAGACGGGCAGACAGACATGCGGACAGACAGCCAGACGGTCATATGGACAGGCAGACGGACAGACAGATATAAGGGCAGACAGATATACGGACAGACAGACATACGGGCAGACGAACAGACCGACGGACGGACAAACAGACAGACGGACAGATCGACAGAAGGACAGACAGATAGACGGGCGGATGGACGGGCAGACGGACGAATGAACGGATGGACCGGCAGACGGACGAATGAACGGATGGGCAGACAGACGGACAGATGAACAGGCAGACCGGCAGACAGACAGATGGACAGACAGACAGACGGACAGCCAGACGGGCGGATAGGCGGTCAGACATCCAGGCAGACTGGCAGACAGACGGACAGACAATGAGACATGCAGACAGACATATGGACAGACAGACGGAAAGACAAACATATTCGTAAAAACCTGTTTTTTGGATTCAGGGGACCTCAAAACGTGGATAATCCCTGGAAACGAACAATACCAACTCGCAGCAACAGCAATAGCCAAAAAACAACCCCTATCAACGGTCAGGAACAATTCGTAACAAAAGTAAAAAACAACCCCTAGAAAGATTTAATAAAAACCCATAAAAAGGTTTTTAAAAACTCTAGAAACCATTGATGTCAACCTGTACGAATTGTCATTAACTACATCCGCAGATAGCAATAACAATGATTATAAACAATAAAAACAAACTGCAACAACCATCACTAACAATCTCTTGCAACAATCAATAAAAACTCTTCACAACAGTCAAAAACAACCCCTATGGACATTCAGTAACATTTCTTAACGAAAGTACAAAACAACCCCTAGGATGATTCGATAACATCCCATGAAAACGTTCAAAAACAACCAATAGAAACAATTTATATCAAACTGTACATACTGTTATTAATAACCCCAGCAGGAGTCAATCACAACTGCTAGAATCAGTCAAAAACCAATTGTACCATCTGCCTCTAACAAACCCTAGAAAATAAAAATAGAAAGGGAAAGAACAACCCCAAGAAATATTAAATACCTACACATAGAACCGGCCAAAAACAATCTTTACTGTCATTAACAATATATAGCATCTGTAAATAACAAACTTTAAAATCCATATAACAAAAATTATAGAAATGTTCAATATTAAACCATAACAATATCTGAAAACAACCCCTACAAATGTTCAACAACAACCTGCAATAACATTGAGAAACAACCCCTAAAAATAATTATAAACAACCCGTACCAACGATCACTAAAAATTCTATAAAGTGTTTAATAAAAAAGTGTATCAACAGAGAAAAACAACCCCTATAAATATTCAATAATAAGCTGTGAAAACGTTCAAAAACTACTTCGAGTAACGGTCCAAAACAACATGTACGATTTATCAAAAACGACCCCTAAGAAGAGTGAATAAAAAAGTATACAAACTGTCATTAACTACCCCAGGAGATATCAATAGAAACGCCTAGAAACGTCCAAAACGAAAGAAAAAAAAACAAAACAAAAAACAACTGTACCATCTTCCACTAATAACCTTTGGAAACGGTTAATAACAACACATAAAATTAGTCGAAAACAACCCCTGAGGACGGTAAAAAACATGTACCAACTTTCAAAAATCACCTCTAGAAACATTCAATATCAACCTGAACATTCATTATCAATCCCAGCATGGGTCAATAACAACCCATTGTATCAGTAAAAACAACTTCCATCAATCTTTCAATAACAACCAATAACATTTAAAAACAACCCCTAATAATTGTCAATAACAAACTACAATAACATTGGAAAGCAACTCCTAGAAATAATCAAAGTCAATCTGGGCCAACCATCACTAACAACTATCAGCGGTCAACAAACCCCATAAACAAAATTTAAAAAAAACACTCTTATAAATATTCAATAACAAATTGTACTGGATTTAAAAAGCGACCCCAAGTCACGATCAGAAACAGCATGTACATTTTGTCAAAAACGAACCCTTAAAACATATAATATCAACCTGTACAAATTGGCATTCATAACACCAGGAGAGGACAATGACAGCCCCTAGAATCGGTCAAAAACAAACCCTAGAAAAGTTAATAACAAACCAAAAAATCCGTCAAAACCAACCCCTCAGAACTGCAAATAACAGCACGTACCAACTGTCACAAATTACCCTCAGAAACAGTCAATAGCAACCTGAACAAATTGTCATTAACAATCCAAGCAGGGATCAATAACAACCCATAAAATAGGCCAGAATACAACCTTTATCAATTGTTATTAACAATTTATAGTATCTGTAAATAATGTTCAAAAACATTTCAGCAACAAAATAAATCATAGAAATTTCTGCTGGAAGTAGAAAGATTGAAAAGGGTAGAAATTGAGGAATAGAAAAATATAGAACTATTCTATCTCTTTCAATTGGAAACATTGCATCCCTTAAGCGCTATCCTTTTCTATCCCCTATCTCAATAATTTTCTATCTATTTCCCTTCCTTTCGTGACCGAGAACACTTATCTTTTTCTATCCCTTAGTCTACCTATCTATTATGAATTTCAATCTTTTTTCATCCCTTTCTCTACCTTTCATAACCGAGGTCCCATATCTTTTTCTTTACTTCATTCTATCTCTTTAATATAAATTGGAATCGTTGTCTACCTCCTTTTCTATCTACCGCGATTGAGTACCCCTATAATTTTCTATCCCTCACAATTTTTTGTCATACCTTAGTCGACAACCCTTGTCGAACTTGGCAAAACGATTTTCCGGGCCTCTACTTATAGTCCCGAAGACTGATTTCACTTGTTAGTTACTTTTACTGTCAGCCATCTAGTGGCGAACCTTCAAGTTTACATGTATGGATAAAGGATAGGAAAATATAGATAAGAGACGATTGAAAAAGATAGAGGTAAATTTAGGTGGACAAAGAAATAGAAAGAGATAGACGTTGATAGGTGTAGTATAGGATAAGATAGAGAAGAAGAGATTGAAAAAGATAGACGTTGGTAGATGGTAGATGTATGCTACAATATGAGATAGGAAAGAGGAGAATAAATAAGGTAGACGGAATTGAGATTGACAGAGAGATGAAAAAACATTGAGGGGGATAGATAAAGAATAGGATGAGATAGAAAGGAGGGGATGAAAAATATAGACGGGAATTTGAATTGGAAAATAGATAGAAAAATATGACGTGGATATATAAAGGATAGGATAAGATAGAAAAGAGGTGACAGAAAAAAATGGACGTGAATTTAGATTGACAAAGGGTTAGAAAAATATAGATGTGTACAGATAAAGGATAGGATGGGATAGAGAAGAGGGGATTGAAAAAGATAGTCCTGAATTTAAATTGATAGAGAGATATAAAAGGATTTACGAGGTTAGACAAAGAAAAGGATAAAATAGAGAAGAGCAGATTGAAAAATATGGTCGTGAATTTACAATAACAAAGATATAGAAAAAGATAGATGTTGATAGATGTAGGATACGATAGGATAGAGTAGAGGAGATTGAGAAAGATAGACGGGAATTTAGATTGATATAGAGATAGTAAAATATTAAGGTAGGTAGATGAAAGATAGGGTTAGATAGAGAAGATGAAATTGAAAAAGATGGACTTGAATTTAGATGGAGGTAGAATAGGATGAGATAGAGAAGAGGGGATTAAAGAAGATAGACGTGAATTTGAATTGTCAAAAAGATACAGAAAGATAGACGTCGATAGATGTATGATACAATAAGAGATAGGAAAGAGGAGATTAAATAAGGTAGACGGAATTGAGATTGACAGAGAGATGGAAAAATATTGACGGGGATAGATGAAGAATAGGATGAGATAGAAAGGAGGGGATGAAAAATATAGACGGGAATTTGAATTGGAAAATAGATATTAAAAAAGATGGACCTGAATTTAGAGTAACGAAGAGATAGAAAATGATAGATGTTGATAGATTTAGGATGCGATGAGATAGAGAAGAGGACATTACGAAAGATAGACGGGAATTTAGATGGATACAGAAATAGTAAAAGATTGATGTGGATAGATGAAGGATAGGGTTAGATAGAGAAGAGGAAATTGAAAAAGATGGACGTGAATTTAGATTGACTAACAGATTAAAAAAAATTGACGTGGATAGATAAAGGATAGGACGAGATAAGGACAAGGGGAAGAAAAATATAGGGAATTTAGATTGACAGAGAGATAGAAAAAGATTGACATGAATAGATAAAGGATTGGATGAGATAGATAGAAGGCAATTGAAAAAGATATATGTTAATGTATGTAGGATAGGATGAGACAAAAAAAAAGGAAATTAAAAAAGATATAAGGAATTTAGATTGACGGATGAATAGAAAAATATTGACGTGAATAGATAAAAGAAAGGATGAGATATAGAAGAGAGTATTGAAAAACTTATACGTGAATTTAGATTGACAAAGATATGGAAAAAGATTGACGTAGGTAGATAAAGGATAGGATGGGATAGAGAAGATGGTTTTAGCAGAGAGATAGTCAAAGATTGACGTGAATGGATGAAGGATAGGATGAGACAGAGAATAGGGAGTTGAAGAAGATAGACGGAAATTTATATTGAAAATTAGGCAGAAACATATGAACATTGATAGATGTATGACACGATGAGATAGGGAAGAGGAGATTGCAAAACATGAACGGAAATTCAGATTGACAGTGAGACAGCAGAATATTGACTTGGATAGTTAAAGGATAGGATGAGATAGAGAAGAGGGTATTGAAAAAGATAAATGTGAATTGAGATGGGCAAAGAGGTAGAAAGAGAAAGACGTTGATAGATGTAGTATAGAATAAGATAAAGAGGAGAAGAGATTATAAAAGATTGAGGGGAATTTAGATTAACAGTGGTGGAAAATATTGACATTAATGAATAATGGATAGGATGAGATAGAGCAGGGGATTGAAAAAGATAGACATTGATTGAAATTGACAAAGAGATAAAAACATATTGACTTTGATAGATGTAGTATAGAATGAGATAGAGAAGAGGAGTTTGAAAAAAATAGACGGGAATCCAGATAGACAGAGAGATAACAAAATATTGACGTGGATAGATAAAGGATAGGATGAGATAGAGAAGAGGGTATTGAAAAAAATAAACATGAATTAAGATTGAAAAAGAGATAGAAATAGATCAACGTTGATAGAAGTATGATACTGTGAGATAAAGAAGAGGAGATTGAAGAAGATCGACAGAAATTTATATTAACAGAAATAGAAAACAAAATTGACATCATATATAAAGGAATGGATGAGATAGTTTCGAGGGGATTGAGAAAGATAGACGGTAATGTATGTAGGATACGGTGAACTAAAATCAGGAAATTGAAAAATATGAAAGGAAATTTAGATTGACGGAGAAGTAGAAAAATATTGACATGAATGTATAAAGAAAAGGGTGAAATATAGAAGAGAGTATTTAAAAAGATAGACGTGAGTTTAGATTGACAAAGAGATTGACAAAGATTGACATGGGTAGATGAAGGATAGAATGGGATAGAGAAGATGGTTTTAACAGAGAGATAGTAAAAGATTCACGTGAATAGATGAAGGATGGGATAAGATAGAGAAGAGGGAATTGAAGAAGATAGACAAGAATTGAAAATAACAGAGATAGAAAAGGATTGACATGAATAGATAAAGGAATGGATGAGATAGATAAGACGGGATTGAAAAAGACGATAATGTATGTAGGATACGGTGAGATAAAAAAAGAGAAAATTAAAAAAGATAGAAGGGAATTTAGATTGACGGATCATTTGAAAAATATTGACGTAAATAGATATAGGAAAGGATGAGAAATAGAAGAGAGTATTGAAAAAGATAGACGTGAATTTTGATCGACAGAGAGAAGGGAAAAGATTGACGTGGATAGATAATGGATAGGATGAGATAGAGAAGATCGTTTTAACAGAGAGATAGTAAATAATTGACGTGGATAGATGAAGGATAGGATGAGATAGAGAAGGCTAAATTAAAGATGATAGACGGGAAATGAAATTAACAGAGACAGGAAACGATTGTCATGAAAAGATCAAAAATAGGATGAGATAGAGAAAGAGGGGTTGAAAAAGATAGACATGGATAGATAATGGATAGGATGAGATAGAGAAGATCGTTTTAACAGAGAGATAGTATATAATTGAAGTGGATAGATGAAGGATAGGATGAGATAGAGAAAGGGAAATTAAAGATGATAGACGGGAAATGAAATTAACAGAGATGGGAAACGATTGTCATGAAAAGATCATAAATAGGATGAGATAGAGAAAGAGGGGTTGAAAAAGATAGACATGGATAGATAATGGATAGGATGAGATAGAGAAGATAGTTTTAACAGAGACATTGTAAAAGATTGACGTAGACAGATAAAGGATAGGATGATATAGTGAAGAGGGGATTGAAGAAGATAGACGGGAATTTAAATTAACAGAGATAGAGAAAGATTGACATAAATAGATAGAAAAAATGGATAAGATACATAAGAGGGGATGGAAAAAGATACACGTGAATTCATTTGACAAAGAGGTGGAAAAAGATGAACGATGATAAATACATGATACTATGAGATATGGAAGAAGAGATTAAAAAGGATCGAAAGAAATTCATACTAATAGACATAGAAAAGGATTGACATGAATGGATAAAGGAACGGATGAGATAGATAAGATGAGATTGAAAAAGATAGACGCTAATGTATGTAGGATACGGTGAGATGAAAAAAGATGAAACTCAAACAGATGAAAGGGAATTTAGATTGAAGGAGAAATAGAAAAATATTAACGTAAATGAATAAAAGAAAGGATAAGATATAGAAGAGAGTATTAAAATAAATAGACGTGAATTTAGATTGACAGATAAATGGAAAAAGATTGACGTGGATAGATAAAGGATAGTATGAGATACAGAAGATGGTTTTAACAGAGAGATAGTAAAAGATTGACGTGGATAGATGAAGGATGGAATGAGATAGAGAAGAGGGAATTGAAGAAGATAGACATGAATCGAATTAACAGAGATGGAAAATGATTGTCATGAATAGATAAAAATAGGATGAGATAGAGAAAAGAGGGTTGAAAAAGATAGACATGGATAGATAATGGATGGGAAGAGATAGAGAAAATGGTTTTAACAGATATAGTAAAAGATTGACGAGGATAGATGAAGGATAGGATGAGATAGAGAAGAGGGAATTGAAAAAGATCGACAGAAATTTATATTACCAGAGATAGAAAAAGATTGACAGGAATAGATAAAGGAGTGGATGAGATAAATAAGAGGGGATTGAGAAAGATAGACGCTAATGTATTGAGGATATAGTGGGATAAAAAAAGAGGAAATTAAAAAAGATGGAAGGGAATTTAGATTGACAGAGAAATAGAGAAATATTGACATGAATAGATGAAGGAAAGAATGAGATATAGAAGAGAGTATTAAAACAGATAGACGTGAATTTAGATTGACAAAGAGATTGAAAAAGATTGACGTGAATAGATAAAGGATAGGATGGAATAGAAAAGATGGCTTTAACAGAGAGATAGTAAAAGATTGACGTGAATAGATGAAGGATAGGATGGTATAGAGAAGAGGGAATTGGAGAAGATAGACGGGAATTCAAATAAACAGATATATAAAAAGATTGACATGAATAGACAAAGGATAGGATGACATAGAGAAGAGGGGGTTGAAAAAGATAGATGGGAATTTAGATTGACAGAGAGATAGAAAAGGATTCACGTGAATAGATAAAGGATAGGATGAGATAGAAAAGACGGTATTGAAAAAGATAGACGTGAATTGAAAATTTTGAAAATTAGAATTGCGAATATTTCATCAATTTTAAATTGAAATGTGCCAGTTTGATATTTAATTTCAAATGAAAATATTCCCTTGATATTATTATTCGAAGAAAAAGCTTTGTCTTATTTCTGCAAAATATGTTCATCTATAATGGACCGTAAAATTCAGACGGGACAATAAAGTGGAGAAAATCGTTTAACGTTGCAGTAAATTGAAAATGGCTCTGGAACTTTTTGACACGATTTTTAATGCAGAGGATTAAGCAGTACTATGAACGAAATGCTGCGGTATGAATATTTTATAGAATTGCATTAAAAAGCTTCACGGCGAGTATAACGTGAATTAAACGTAGGATTTAAATGCAAAAATGTGTCGAGCACATACCTGCCATTCATGTAGATTGAAGAAAATATTTCAAAAAAAAGAACCAATATACAAGGCAAGAAAGGATAATAATTTCCTAAAAAGTATTTTTTTAAATCTGGAATTGTTCATTTGGGTGGGCCAAAAAAGGAAAGATTAAACTCTTATGAAAGAGTTTTAACGTTCATGTAAAAGTTTTAACTTTGATGAAAGAGTTTTAACTTTTATGAAAGAGCTTCAACGTTTATAAGAGAGATTCAACTTTTATACTAGAGTTTTCACTTTTAGGAAAGAGTTTTAACTTTTATTCGAGAGTCTTCACTTTTATGACAGAGTTTCGACTTTGATAAAATAGTATTCACTTTTATGACAGAGTTTTATCTTTTATAAAAGAGATTTAACTTTCATAAAAGAGTTCTTACTTTGAGGAAAGAGTTTTAACTTTTATGCAAGAGTTTCGACTTTTATAAAATAGTATTGACTTTTATGAAAGAGTTTCAACTTCAATGAAAGATATTTAACTTTTATAAAAGAATTTTCACTATAAGGAAAGAGTTTTAACTTTTATGCTAGACTTTTAACTTTTGTGCAAAAGTTTCGACTTTTATAAAAGAATATTAACTTTTATGGAAGAGTTTTAACTTTCGTGAAAGATTTTCAACTCTAATAAAAGAGATTTAGGTTTTATGAAACAGTTTTCACTTTCATGAAAGAGTTTTAACTTTTATGCGAGAGTTTTGACTTTTATGCAAGAGTTTCGACTTTTATAAAAGAATATTACCTTTTATGAAAGATTTTTAACTCTTATGAAAGAGTTTTAACTTTGAAACAAGATATTTAACTTTTATAAAAGAGTTTTCACTTTCAGGAAAGAGTTTTAACTTTTATGCGAGAGTTTTATCTTTTATGCAAGAGTTTCGACTTTTATAAAAGAGTATTCACTTTTATGAAAGAGTTTTAACTCTCATGAAAGAGTTTTGACTTTTATAAAATATATTCAAATTTCATAAACGAGTTTTCACTTTTAGGAAAGAGTTTTAACTTTTATGCGAGAGTTTCGACTTTCGTAAAAGAGTACGAACTTTTATGAAAGAATTTCAACTTTTGTGAAAGAGTTTCAACTTTAATAAGATATTTAACTTTGATGAAAGAGTTTTCACTTTTGAAAAAGAGTTTTAACTTGTATGCGAGAGTTTTAACTTTTATGCAAGAGTTTTGACTTATATGAGAGAGTATTAACTTTTATGGAAGAGGTTTAAATCTTATGAAAGCGTTTTAACTTTTATGAAAAAATTCAACTTTCATAAAAGAGATTTAACTTTCATAAAAGAGATTTCACTTTTAGGACAGAGTTTTAACTTTTATGCGAGAGTTTAAACTTTTATAAAAGAGTATTAACTATTATGAAAGAGTTTCAACTTTTATAAAAGAGATTTAACTTTTTTAAAAGAGGTTTCACTTTTAGGAAAGGGTTTTAACTTTCATGCGAGAGTTTTAACTTTTATTTAAGATTTTCGACTTTTATAAGAGAGTATTAAATTTTATGAAAGAGTTTTAACTTTTATGAAAGAGTTTTAACTTTCATGAAAAAGCTTCAACTTTTATGAAAGAGTTTTAACCTTTTAAAAGAGTTTTAACTTTTATGTAAGAGTTTTAAATATTCAGTACTATAGTTTGAAATTTATGTCGCTGCAACTTAATTTTCACTGATATCTCATATAACTATTATTAGAAAATTCATTTTCTTGATTAAAAATTCATTCTTTTTGGTAAAAACGAAACTGTTTGGTTGAAAATTCTACTTTTTTAGTTGAATTCAACTGTTTTTTAATTCAAATTCAAATCTTTTTTAGTTGTAATTTCAAACTCATATTGCTTATTTCGTTTATAATGCATATTTCTTGGTTGAAAATAAAACTATTTTTATAGAAATTTTAACTGTTCAGAAGAAAAATTAACTACCTCGTAAAAAATTAAATTTGTTATTGAAAAATTATATTTTTATGTTGAACATTCAACACTTTTGTAGATAATTCTGCTACTTGGTTGAAAGTTCAACTACTTCATTAAAATTTGTTTTGAATATTTATCTCTATAGTTGAAAATTTAACTTCTTTTCGAAAATCATTTTTTTTAATTAGTCTTTTCATCTGAAAATTTAACTATTCTATTTTTGGTTGAAAATTTTTTTTATAAATTGAACATTTAACTATTTGGTAGAAAATTCATGTATTTCGTTAAGAATTCGTCTTTTTCGGTATAAAATTTATCTACTTTGCTGAAAATTTATGTTTTAGGTTGAAAATTCAAACATTTCGTTGAAAACTCGTATTTTTTGTTTAAATTAGAAAATTTTTTGTTAGTACAAAATAATTCTCCCTAGTTCAAAATTCATTATTGTAGATTGAAAATTCAACTATTTCGTAGAAAATTAATGTATTTTGATGCAAATTCGTCATTTAGGTTACAAAACTATTCTTGTTTGTTTAAAGTTCAACTTTTTGGTTAAAAGTTTAAACATTTCGTTAAAAATTCGGTTCCAAAATTTCAATTTTGGGGTTGGAAATTAATTTTTGTTTGTTAAAAATTCATATTCTTGGTTTATTATTCAACTATTTGATTAAAAGTTAAGCTATTTTCATAAAAATTTAACTATTTTCATAAAAATGTAACTATTTTTATGAAAATTTAACTTTATTATCAAAATTTAACTATTTAGTAGGAAATTAATTTTTTTGTTGAAAAATTATATTTATTCAACTGTTTGGTTGAAAATTCAACTTTTGGGTTTGAAATGTTCAATTTTGGGGTTGGATATGATTTTTGTTGTTAAAAATTCATAATCTGAGTTGAATATTCAACTATTTGATTACAAGCTAATCTATTTTGATGAAAATGTAACTATTTTGATGAAAATTGAACTATTTTTATTAAAATTTAATTCTTCTTATCAAACGTTAACTATTTAGTAGGAAATTATATTTTTTTACAAATTCATATTATTGGTTAAATTTTCAAATATTTGATTAAAAGTTAAGCTATTTTGATACAAAATTTAACTATTTTGATGAAAATTTAACTATTTTCATTGATATTTAAATATTTTTGATGAAAATTTAACTTTTTTTTATCAAAATTCAACTGTTCGGTAGGAAATTAATTTTTCTGTTGAAAAATTATATTTATTCAACTGTTTTGTTGAAAATTCGACCTTTGGGTTCGAAAATTTCAATTTTGGGGTTGAAAATCAATTCTTTTGGTTAAAAATTCATATTCTTGGTTTATTATTCAACTATTGCATTAAAAGTTTAGATATTTTCATAAAAATTTACCTATTTTCATGAAAATTTAACTATTTTTTTGAAAATTTAACTTTTTTATCAAAATTGAACTATTTGCTAGGGAATTAATTTTTTTGTTGCAAAATTATATTCATTCAACTGTTTTGTTAAAAATTCAACTATTGGGTTTGAAAATTTCAATTTTGTGGTTGGAAATGATTTTTTGTTATTAAAAATTTATACTCTAGGTTAAATATTCAACTATTTGATTCAAAGTTAAGCTATTTCGATAAAAAATTAACTATTTTCTTGAAAATTGAACTATTTTTATGAAAATTTAACTTTTTTTATGAAAATTTAAATATTTGGTAGAAAATAAATTTTTGTTTGTAACAAATTCATATTTTTCGTTAAAAGATCAACTATTTGATTAAAGGTTAAGCTTTTTTGATAAAAATTTAACTATTTTGTTCAAAATTCAACTATTTTTATAAAGAAACAACTATTTTTATGGAAATTTAACTTTTTTTATCAAAATTGAACTATTTGCTAGGGAATTAATTTGTTTGTTGCAAAATTATATTCATTCAACTGTTTTGTTGAAAATTCAACTTTTGGGTTTGAAAATTTCAATTTTGTGGTTGGAAATGATTTTTTGTTATTAAAAATTTATACTCTAGGTTAAATACTCAACTATTTGATTCAAAGTTAAGCTATTTCGATAAAAATTTAACTATTTTCTTGAAAATTTAATTATTTTTATGAAAATTTAACTTTTTTTATGAAAATTTAACTTTTTTTATGCAAATTTAACTTTTTTATGCAAATTTAACTATTTGGTAGGAAATAAATGTTTGTAACAAATTCATAGTTTTTGTTAAAAGATCAACTATTTGATTAAAGGTTAAGCTATTTTGATAAAAATTTAACTATTTTGTAGAAAATTTAACTATTTTTGTGAAAAAACAACTATTTTTATGGAAATTTAACTTTTCTCATAAAAATTAATCTATTTCGTAGGAAATTAATTTTGTTGTTGAAAAATTATATTTATTCAACTGCATTGTAGATAATTCGCTTTTTCTTTTTAAAATTGTACAACTTTGTGAAAAATTGATATATTTTATCTAAAATTTGTCTTTTTTGGTAGAAAATTAATCTTTTTGGTTCAAAATTTAAATTTTTCGTTATAAATTAATTAAAAATTCATCTTCAGGGTTCTAAAATTATTCTTGTTTCTTGAAAATTTATCTTCTTGGTTGAATATTCAACTATTTTATTAAATGTTAAACTATTTTTATAGAAATCCATCTTTTTTGTTGAAAATTTATCTATTCAATTGAAAATTCATCTTTTTTTTATTGAAAATTCAACTAATTGGTTGGAAGTTGAACCATTTTTCAATTTTTTTTTAATCCACCTCTTTATTTGAATATTCAACTTTTGCGTTTGAAATTTTCAATTTCGGGGTTGGATATGATTTTTGTTGGTAAAAATTTATATTCTTCGTTGAAAATTCAACTATTTGAATTAGAGTTAATGTATCTTGATAAAAATTTAACTATTTTGATAAAAATTTAACTATTTTTATGAAAATTTAACTATTTTTATGAAAATTAAAATTTTTTTATCAAAATTTAACTATTTGGTAGGAAATACATTTTTTTACAAATTCATATTTTTGGTTAAAAGTTCAACTATTTGATTAAAGGTTAAGCTATTTTGATAAAAATGTTACTATCTTGTTGAAAATTTAACTATTTTTATGTAAAAACAACTATTTTTATGAAAATTTAACTTTTTTATCAAAATTTGACTATTTTGTAGGAAAGTAATTTTGTTCTTGAAAAATTATATTTATTCAACTATTTTGTAAATAGTTCGCGTTTTCTTTTTAAAATTGTACAACTTTGTGGAAAATTGATATATTTTATTTAGAATTTGTCTTTTTTGGTAGAAAATTAATCTTTTTGGTTGAAAATTCAAATTTTTGGTTATAAATTAATTTTTCTTTATTGAAATTACAACTAAATGGTTGAAAGTTAAACTATTTCTTAAATTTTTTATAAGATTCACCTCTTCGGTTAAAGATTTGACTTTTTTTGTAAATTATTATTTTTTTATTTTTAAATTAATTTCTCATCTGAAAATTAAACTATTTGAGTAATTTGCTGAAAATTTATCTTTAGGGTTCTAAAATTATTCTTGTTTCTTTCAAATTCATCTTCTTTGTTAAATATTGAACTATTTTGTTGATTGTTAAACTATCTTTATAAAAATCCGTCTTTTTGGTTGAAAGTTGATCTATTTAATGGAAAATTAATCTTTTTTTATTGAAAATTCAATTGATTGGTTGGAAGTTGGACTATTTTTTTTCTTAATTCACCTCTTCAGTTGAAAATTCAACATTTTTGTTTTAAAATAGTATATTTTTTTTTAAATTGATTTTTTATGTGAAAGTTAAACTATTCCACTTTTGGTTGAAAATTCGTCTCTTGAGTTAGAAAATTATTCTTTTTTGTAGAAAATTCCTAATTTTTGTTGAGAATTCAACTTTTTTGTTAAATATTCCTTTTTTTAATCCACTGGTTGAACATTTGTGTTTTGGTAGCAGATTCATCTTTCATAATTGAAAATTCATGTTTTTGGTTCAAGATTAAACAATTTTGTTAAAAATTAATATTTCAGTATTGAAAAGTCAATTTTTTTCTAGAAATAAAAGTCTTTTTGAAATGAAAATTAAACTATTTTGTTAAAAATTAACTTTTTGGAAACAATTCATCTGTCTTTGAAAAAATTCGTCTTTTTAGTAAAAAATTAACTTTTTGGGTTGAAAATTCATCTCTTTGATAGAAAATCTTAAAATATTAGAAATTAAAGTTACATTTCCGGGGAAGGGGGGTAATACAAACCTACGATATCATCTTCAAAGTACTATTCTTTGAAAACCAAAGCCTTCTTCCAGCGATCCTCGTACTTTCGAAAACACTCATTCAAATCACCTTTCAGAATAGCTATCAGCTACTTAGCCGCATTCCGCTTCATTTCCTCTACGTCCTGAAATCTCTTTCCTTTTAGAGGATACTTTGATTTGAAAAACAGCCAGAAATCACAGGGAGCCAGGTCAGAACCGTATGTGGGCTGCCAAAATTGTGCATGCTGTTGCGAAATTTCTGGTGATTCACCAGAAATTTCTGAATAAGCTGCGATGAATGTACTCAAGCGCAGGTGCGTGTCACTTAGTAGGGGGCCTCACATAGGTCCTTCTAAACGGTAAAAAACCTGTTTTTGACAATAGCCCAGCTAGGTAGATATGAGATTTAGTGAGTCGAGCTCGAAATGAGCTTCACGGGGCGGGGTGCTAATTGGGAAAATTGAGCACGCGATGCTCGATTATCCCGGTGGAAGAAGAGAGGATTGAACGTTTCCTCGCAAGTTGTGGCACATAACAGGTTCACCAACTGGATAGCCAGAATTCCGGGGGCTTTCCCCGTTTTCTGTGGACCTCGACCCTCGCAACTGGTGTGCCAACGAGAGGGTAGTACAAGGGTCGTGATTGAACGTCGTCACTTCGTTAGAACGATTGCACTCTGACCGAACACCCTGCTTCCCTAATAGCAACCACCCTCTCCGGAACATACTCGTTTCGAGCGAAAACAAGTACATTGAAAATCGATTCCATCAAGTCCCGGACAAAGGACGGGATTCAAAGTCATTTGCAGCTCCTTTCTACATAAGGTTTAATTTAAAAAAAGCGAGGGGAAAAGATCTCCTACAAATGCGGTCCAATTAATTAAATTGTTTTATTTATTGAATTTTCTTTTGTTTAAAACTTAATTTTTATGGTAGAAAATTGTACTATTTTATTTTTGGTGAAAAGCTCAGATAGGACCCGAACCCAGGTCTTTCAAATTGTCGGTATGATGCTCTTACACACTAAGCTACGGACTGAAGAGAAAAGTGGGTAAGAGCATCAGACCGGCAATCTGAAAGACCTGGGTTCGGATCCCATCTGAGCTAGAGAGCAATTTCTTCACAACTTAGAAATAAAAACCAATGTTAAAAAATATTGATTTTTGACCAGTCGATTTTTGACAATAATTTATTATATTATTTTATTTATTATAATTTATTGAATTTTTGTTTGTTTGAAAATCAATATTTATAACAGAAAATTCAACTATTTTATCATTGGTGAAAAGCTCAGATAGGATCCGTACCCAGGTCTTTCAGATTTCCGGTCTGATGCTCTTACACACTAAGCTACGGACTGAAAAGAAAAGTGAATGAGAGCATCAGACCAGCAATCTGAAGGACCTGGGTTCAGATCCCATCTGAGCTATAAAGCAATTTTTTCACAACTTAGAAATAAAAGCCAATGTTAAAAAAATATTTATTTTTTACCAATAGATTTTTGACGTCAATTTATCATATTGTTTTATTTATTATGATTTATTGATTTTTTTGTTGAAAATTAATATTCATAACAGAAAATTGCACAATTTCATTTTCGGTGAAAAGCTCTGACGGGATCCGAACCCAGGTCTTTTATGTTTCCGGTCTGATGCTCTTAGAAACTAAGCTACGGACTGGAGATAAAAGTGGGGAAGAGCATCAGACCAGCATTCTGAAAGACCTGGGTTTGGATCCCAGCAGAGCTGAAGAACAATTTTTTTTCAACCTTGAAATAAAAACCAATGTCAAAAAAATATAGATTTTGGACCAGTCGATTTTTGACATCAATTTATTATATTCTTTTATTTATTATAATTTATTATGATTTTTGTTGTTGAAAATTAATATTTGTGACAGAAATTTGCACTATTTTATTTTTGGTTAAAAGCTCAGACGGGATCCGAACCCAAGTCTTTCAGATTGCCGGTCTGATGCTCTTACACACTGAGCTACGGACTGAAGAGAAAATAGGGTAAGAGCATCAGACCAGCAATCTGAAAGACCTGGGTTCGGATCCCAGCTGAGCTAGAGAGCAATTTTTTCACAACTTATGTAGAAATAAAAATCCATATTCAAAAAATATTGATTTGTGACCAGTAGACAAAAAACACTTAGAATCAATTTATTTAATACATTTATCTGTTCGGCAACCATAACATCAAAAAATATATAATTTTCTTTGTCAAGAAATTAATCGTACAAGTATAAGAAATTATGTCGTACTTCAACTTTGTGAAAATTGTGAAGGAATTAATCTCGTCTCCGTAGCTTAGTGGGTAAGAGCATCATACTGGCAATCTGAAAGACCTGGGTTCGAATCCCAGCAGAGCTAAGGAGCAATTTTTTCACTACTTAGAAAAAGAAATCAATATTTTCATTTGAATTTTTATATTGAATTATTATTTGAATTTTCATCTGAAACCTATCCATTTTTTATCATAAATTGAATTGTTCAGTTTTCAATCTAAGAAATTAATTTTCGACCATAAAAAAACGAGTTCAACTTCTAAAAAAGTAGCTGAATTCTCAACCAAAAATATTTTGTTTCTACCAAGAAATACAAATCTTTCCCAGAATATATTCATTTTTAACCAAATAGTTGCACGTTCAACTAAAAAAGATACATTTACAATGAAAAATAAAATATTAAAATTCTTAGTTAAAGAATTTTTACAAAAAAAAAAATTTCAACAAAATAGTTTAAATTTTCACCAAAATAGTTCAATTTTTGTTCGAAACGATGAATTTCAAGCAGAAAAATGTTCTGTTACAAAAATCATGAACTTTTCAACTAAAAATGGAATAGTCAAACTTTGAGTTAGAAAATGAATAATTTCCAAGTCAACCTGAAATATAAATTTCCACATAAATTTTCAACTAAAAAAGAGTAATTTTGAACAAAAACTGGAATATTCACATTTACAGTCAAGAAAATTAATTTTCAAGCAAAAAGACAACAAATTTTCAACAATTTTTAAGAATTTTGAAAGGTTCCAAGAGAATATTTTTTTTAAATTTCTTCAGAAAATTTAAAAAGATTTTCATCTTGAAAAATGATTGCTGAGAAAAAATATTCGGAAACATTTTAAATTATTTCCCAAAATTTTGAAAAAAAATGTAAAGCGAAAGCATGCTTGTTGTGGAATTTCTGGTGTTTCACCAGAAATTGCCGAATAAGCTGCGACTGTGAAATTTCTGGCGCTTCACCAGAAATTGCTGAATAAGCTGCGATGAATTTACTCAAGATTTTGGTTTTTATCTCTCTGGAAATTTCCCATATTTTCTTTACTACACCCCTTCTTATCCTCTTTTCCATCATAACGTTTTCTCACGTTTTCTTTCTTCTCTAGGTTCTAGAATATCTAACAAAAGAGGATTTAATGAGGCACCCTACTCGATATTGTTAATAAATAATACTTGTAACACAGTTTGTTTATAAATCAGAGGCGCGCAATTTAAACGAAAAGAATAAATTCAGAAATGCTAAATAGATCGTAACTTGGTACGACTGTCTTTCTCGTTTCGTCCCTCTAACTCTAACTTTCCTGGAAAGGGTGGGAGAGAAAGAATGGTACAACTTCTATTTACCATAAAATAGAGTTTCCGACCCGACTCCTAACCGGTAGAGGAGCAACCCACATTCGCAATGGCATCCATTTCTTCCTTTTTTATCGGTTTATTCGCGATACGCCACAAAAGTTTTTCTCCGACCACCTTCGAAGCGGAAGGGTGGATGCTGATGTATCTACACCATACCCAAGGAGAATTGAAATGAGCCAGGTTCTTCTTCTTCATTCGTAATGTGTCCCCTTTCCATTTTTTTACATTTACCCTATCACTCACTCCTCAGCCTACTAATTCTCCCCTAAAACCTTCACATTCTCTTTCCAGCTTCCTTTGTCTTTCATTCCTCTCCTATTTAGTGTCCATACATGCTTCCATGTTTCTTTATCCCCTTCACTAATTGTGCACGTTTTGTTATCTTTCTTCTCCTGAAACATTCCTTCCCTTACCTCCTTCTCTCAATATAAATCTTGCCATTCTGATCCATCTTCTCCTTGCTCACCCCTTTTCTAAATACTTCAGTACTCCTTCCTTTTGTATCATCTGATCCCATTAATTATGTTATATTTCCTGCATCATCCCACACCTTTCTGTTAATTGTCTTTCCCTGCCTTTTTTCTCCAATTCTTCATAGCTTACTCCAGTCCTCTCTTCTATATCCCTAGGCCTGGAGAACTTCTTTCTTCTTAGACTATCCATTCTATTGCCCTCCCTCTCCTTTCTTTAAACTTCTTACAAAAAATGTTCGCTAATTCCGCTCCCTTATCCTATCACTCCCTATCCTATCCTACTACTACCACCAACCAGAAACTACATCCTACTTGCTCTACTATATAAACCCTGTAATCTTCAACCTCCTCCCCTTTCCCTTTCTTACACTACCCCTTTTTTACACTACCCCTACTCCTTCTTTCCATAACTCTACTTCTTTCTATCCCTTATCTATACTAGATGTCTTTCCATGTTTCATTATTCCTTATACTTCGACTGTTTCGTCCATCCTTATTCTCTCTACCTCCTCTCCTTCTCTACCGTCTTTTCTTCCGTTCCTAACTTTCTTCTCTGCCCCTCCTAGGAATTCCATAAAATACTTTCAACATTCTACCATCCTAATAGTTTATTTCACTCTTTTCGTTTTTTCCTTACTGTACTGACTATCTTTTAAACATCTTCTTCCGTCTTAGCCTTCTCTGCCTCTTCTTCAAACCATTTATTTTCCTCATTTTTTATCACACATCTCAGCATACTCCTTCTTTTTTCTCCTATATTCTTCTTCACGACTTTTTCCCTTTCTCGGTTTTCCTAATTCCATTATCACTTCTTTCTTCTAATCTTTACATTTCTCGTACCATCGACCTATGAATCGATCTTTACTCTAGTTTATTGACCTTCTCTCTCACCTCGTTGTCCACTATCACATAATCAGTTACCGTAACCCTTTCTCTTTCTCCTCGACGCTTTTCACTAATTTTTTTCTCTCCTGATTCAATATCTTGTTTTTGGATTCTCTTCCTTACTGTCCTCCCCATTCCCTTACTCCTCTATTTCTTGTTCCCTAAAAACCTCCTCCTATTGTAAGCCTATTCTCTTCTTAATTTTCTTCTGTCAGGTCTCTTATCTCCTCTGACTTCTCCTCTATATGTCCGTTCATATACATCCCCACTATCTTCCACTTCTCACCTCCTATCAACATTCCTCCAAATGATCTGCCTTTTTTATAATTCCTCTTAGCATTTTAAACTTATCTGTAACCACAGGTTGACGTTCCCCTTACTCTTTTCCAACCCTTTGTATCTAACGACATCTCCATCATGACTACTACCTCCCATCGTTCCGAATTTCTCATAAATTCCTTAACCTTTTTTCTGAAGCCTACTACATTTCAGTAACATATCCTCCATTCTGCCGTTATTTCTTTTCTCATACTTTTTTGTTTCCTGCTATTCTTTATTTTACTCTCTTTTCTCTCTTACCCATCTGTCACCTCACTTTTTACCACCACCTCTTCTTCTTCTTTCCAATCCGACCATACACCTTTTACATATAGTTTCGTATCTGACCAACGTTCTTTTCCCGTTTTCCTCTTCCACGTCCATTTTCCTCTTTCATTCTAACTCCTCTCTATCCTTATCTTTACATTTCTTCTTCTGAGCGAACCGAGTAAATATTTTTAACATTCTACCATCTCAATATCCTAGTTTACTCTTTTTTTTTACTTTTTCCCCTCTGTTGACTACCTTCCAAATCTCCTCTTTCCTTGAAGTCTTTTCCACCTCTTCTTTAAACCTTTTATTCATCTACTCTTTTTCATGAAATATCTGAATATACTACTTCTTTTTTCTCTTATATTCTCCTTCACTTCTTTTTCCTTTTTTCCATTTGCCTCCTTCCTCCTTTTACATCCTTCATCTTCTGATTGCATTCCTAGTCACATCCTCTTCTACCCCCTCTTTCACTAACTTCTTTTTTTCTTGTAGACTAGAACTTTTTTCATTTTTCTGATCAATATTTCCATCTCTTTGATTACATTTTTCTTTTCCATTTTGATATTCTTGACCTTTTCCTTAAGCTGTTCTTTTCCTTCTATTGGTAAATCTGGTCGTTCAATTGCCCTTATAAATCTCCGGCCCACTCCTTTTCTCCTCTATCTTCTGTTCTGACATTAAAATCTTCTTCTATTATCAGCTTTATTTCTGCTTTATTTTCTTTCATCAGTTCTCTTATCTCCTCTAATTTCTCCTGCATATCTCAATATTCACATACATTGCTACTATGTTCTACCTGTCTCCTCCCATATTCATCTCTTCTACTATTAATCCTTTCCTTCTTTCATATCTTTCCTATCATTCTTTGTTATACATTCCTTTCTGACTCTCATCGCCACTCTCTACCATCCCCTTTCATCTAACCACGTCTCCATCATCACTACTACTCATAAAATATCCTCCATTCTTCCCTTCTACTCTTTCTCGACTTTTTTTGTTTTCCACGTTTTCTATTTTCCTCTCTCTTATTCCTTTCTCTCCTAGCCCCCCTTTACCTCACTTTTTAACAGCACTTTCTTTTCTTCATTTTGATCCTGCGATATACATTCCATCTGTATTTTCCCATACTTAAGGCACGTTCTTTTCCCCTTCATTTTTCTTCCTTAGCTATTTTCCTTGACCTATACTGCATCTTCCTTTCGTCCCATGTCAAACCGTCCTCTATTATCTTTGAGCTTCCATATGGCGCCCTCTTGTTAAATATCACCTATCCCTTATGTTTCCATTGCTGCAGTTTCATAAGTGCTATTTTCTCTCCTCTAATACTGAATAAAAGTAGGCTCAGAGGACAACCTTGTCTTCCTCCTCTCACCAACCAGTAACTATCTCCTACTTCCTCTACTACCTTGACTCTGCTTCATATCTCTCTTAAAATATCTGATACTTCCTTTACTACACCCTCTCTTATCCTCTTTTTCACCATAACTTTTTCTATCTCGATTTGGTCCAAATAGTCAAACAAAGCCTTCAAGCCTTTCCATCTATCATTATTCCTAATTCATTGACTGGTACTTCCCTTCTTATACTCTCTTCCTCGTATCTTTCTCTACCATCTTTCCCTCCTTTTCTAACATTCTTCTCTACCTCTGCTAGCAAAGCCGTAAGAATATGTTACCATTCCACCATCTCAATATCCTAATTTACTCTTTTTCTTCTTTTTCTTTATCTATTTACTACCTTCCAAACCTCATCTTTCGTCCTAGCTTTCTCAGCCTCTTCTTCAAACTCTTCATTTTCCTCCTATATATATAGTTATATATATTTGTTTTTCTTTCTCCATGTGAAATCACCCCCCCCCCATTCTTTTTTCTTCATTTCTGTATCTAACTGTGAGGTTGATATATTAAATAAAATTGTCCTCAGAAGACAAACTTGTCTTTCTTCTCTCACCAAATAGTAACTATCTCCTACTTCCTCTACTAACTTTACCCTGCATTTTATCTCTCTAGAAATGTGCAATACTTTCTTTACCACACCCTCTCTTATCCTCTTTTTCACCGTAACGTTTTCTATCTCGATTTGGTCCAAATAGTCAAACAAAGCCTTCAAGTTCTTTCCATCTATCATTGTTCCTAATAAATTAACTGATACTTACCTTCTTATACTCTTTTCCTCTCATCTTTCTCTACCATCTCTTCCTCCTGTTCCAACCTTCTTCTCTACCCCGCCTAGCAAATCCATAAGAAAATTTTTCCACTCTACCATCTCTATATCCTGAATTACTCTTTTCCTTCTTCTTCTGTATCTATTGACTATCTTCCAAACCTCATCCTTCGTCCTAGCCTTTTCCGCCTTTTCTTCAAACTCTTTATTTATCTTTGATTTTTCCATGCTAAATCCTCCCTACTCTTTTTTCTTTATTTCTTTCTCTAACTGTGAGATTTGAATATTAAATAAAATGGTCCTCAGAGGACAACCTTGTCTTCCTCCTCTCACCGACCAGTAACTATCCTCTACTACCTTTACCCTATTTTTTACCTCAATGAAAATTTCTGATACTTTCGTTACTACACCCTCTCTTATCCTCTTTTTCACCATAACGTTTTCTATATCAATTTGATCCAAACAGTCAAACAAAGCCCTCAAGTCCACGAGTATTACTATCATTTCCTCTTTCTCCTTCTTTCTCCCTCTAATTCCTTTCAATTACCAGATAATTCACAACAAATACGTTTATTTCCATAACTCTACTTCTATTTATACCTCATTTATACCAGGTACCTTTTCATCTATCATTATTCTTAATGCTTTGATTGATACTTTTCTTCTTATACTTTCTTCCTCGTATTTTTCTCTACCATCTTTCACTCCTTTTCTAACATACTTCATTATCCCTACTAACAAATCCGTAAGAGAATTTGTCCATTCTACCATCTCAATATCCTAATTTACTCTTTCCCTTCTTTTTCTTTATTTATCGACTACCTTCCAAACCTCTTCTTTCGTGCTAGCCTTCTCTGCCACTTCCTCAAACTCTTTATTTATCATTGCTTTTTCCATGCTAAATACTCCCCGTTCTTTTTTCTTTATTTCTTTCTCTAACTGTGAGGTTAATCTATTAAATAAAATTGTCCTCAGAGGACAGCCTTGTCTAACTCCTCACACCAACCAGTAAGTTAGTAACTATCTCCTACTTCCTCTACTACCCTTACCCTGCTTTTTATCTCTCTGAAAATTTTCGATTATTTCTTTACTACACCCTCTCCTATCCTCTCTTTCACCATAACGTTTTCTATATCGATTTGGTCCAAATAGTCCAACAAAGCTTTCAAGTTCTTTCCATCTATCATTATTCCTAATAAATTTACTGGTACATCCCTTCTTACACTCTCTTCCTCGCATCTTTCTCTACCATCTTTTCCTCCTTTTCGAAAATTCTTCTTTACCCCTCTAAGCCAATCCGTAAGAAAATTTTTCCATTCTATCATCTCAATATCCTAATTCACTCTTTTCCTTCTTTCTCTTTATCTCTTGACTACCTTACGAACCTCATCTTTCGTTATAGCCTTCTACGCCTCTTTTTCAAACTCTTTATTTATCTTTGCTTTTTCCATGTTAACTCTTCTCTAGTCGTTTTTCTTAATTTTTTTCTCTAACTGTGAGATTGACGTATCAATTAAAATTGTCCTCAGAAGAAAACCTTGTCTTCCTCCTCTAACCAACCGGTAACTATCTCTTCTTTCTCTTCTACCTCTACCCTGCTTTTTGTCTCTCTGGAAACTTCTCATACTCTCTTCATTAAACCCTCTCTTATCCCCTTTTTCATCATAACCTTTTCTATCCTGATTTGGTCCAAATAGTCAAACAAAGCCTTCAAGTCCTTTCCATCTATCATTATTCCTAATTCATTGACTGGTACTTTCATTCTTATACTCATTTCCTCCTATCTTTCTCTGCCATCTTTTCCTCCTTTTCTAACATTCTTCTTCACCCCTCCTAGCAAATCCGTTAGCAATTTTTTTCATTTTACCATCTCAATATCCTAGTTTACTCTTTTTCTTCTTTTTCTTTATCTATTGACTACCTTCCAAATCTCATCTTTCGTCCTAGCCTGCTCCGCCTCTTCTTCAAACCATTTATTTTCCTCCTTTCTTATCTTACACCTCAACATACTCCTTCTTTTTTCTCTTATATTCTTTTTTACTACTCTTTCCTTTTCTCGGTTTTCTTAATTCCTTACTCACTTATTTCTGCTACTCTTTACATTCCTCGTCCCATCCGCCTATAAATACATCTTCACCAAGTTATTTTTTGCTCGTACTATGAAATACTCATTTTATTCATCCTTTTGTTATTTAAATCTGTTCGTTCACATTTCCCTTTTCCATTTTAATATTCTTGACCTTGTCCTCGAACTTTCTTGACCTTCTCTCTTACCTCGTCGTCCACCATCACATAATCAGTTAGCGTAACCCTTTCTCCTTCTGAACATACGTATTCCCCTTCAACACCTCCTCTATGTTTTCGTTTAGGATTAACCACCCCACCTTCCCTAAGCTTCTAACTAATTTCTTTCTTTCCATATTCAATATTTTGTTTTTGAATTTTCTTCCTTACTCTCCTCTTTATTCCCTTACACCTCTATCTCTTGTCCTTACTACCTCCTCTCACCAATCAAAAACTATCTCCTTCTTCCTCTACTACCCTTACCCTGATTTTTATCTCTCTCAATATTTCCGATACTTTCTTTACTACATCCTCTCTTATCCTCTTCTTCACCATAACGTTTTTCATATCGATTTGGTCCATACAGTCAAACAACGCCTTCAAGTCCTTTCCATCTATCATTATTCCTAATACATTAACTGATACTTCGCTTCTTATACTCTTTTCGTCTTATCTTTTTCTACCATTTCTTCCCTCTGTTCTAACCTTCTTCTCTACCCCTTGTAGCAAATCCGTAAGTATTTTTTCCACTCTCTCATCTCAATATACTAATTTACTCTTTTCCTTCTCCTTCTTTATCTATTGACTATCTTCCAAACCTCATCTTTCGTCCTAGCCTTCTCCGCCTCTTCTTCAAACCATTTATTTTCCTACTTTTTTATCACACATTCAACACACTCATTTTTATCTCCTATATTCTTCTTCACTACTCTTTCCTTTTCTCGGTTTTCCTAATTCCTTTCTCACTTATTTCTGCTACTCTTTACATTCCTCGTCCCATCCACTAATAAATCCATCTTCACTGAGTTATTTTTTGCTCGTACTATAGAATACTCATTTTATTTATCCTTTTGTAATTTAAATCTGTGTTTCACATTTCCCTCTTCCATATTATTATTCTTGACCTTGCCCTTAAACATTCTTCAACTTCTCTCTTATATGGTTGTCCACTATCACATAATCAGTTAACGTAACCCTTTCTCCTTCTGAGCATACATATTCCCCTTTCACTCCCCCTTTATATTTTCGTTTAAGATTAACCATCCCATCTTCCCTAAGCTCCTAACCAATTTCTTTCTTTCCGTATTCAATATTTTGTTATTGGATTTTCTTTCTTACTCTCCTCTTCATTTCCTTACTCCTCTATCTCTTGTTCTCCCCACCTCTTCTCACCAATCAGAAACCATCTCCTACTTCCTCTACTACCTTTACCCTGATTTTTATCTATCTGAAAATTTCCGATTCTTTATTTACTCAACCCTCTCTTATCCCCTTTTTTACCATAACTTTTTCTATATGAGCTAGCTTCTTTTAATCTTGGATTTGGTAAAAAACTATTATCGCTAATTACTTCCGGAACTATGAGAAGGAGTTCTTAAAGAAGCGCTATGTCGAAAAATCGAACATCGTCGATAGATAATGGAGGTCATTTCTGCAAGGAGATCGTAAATCACCAGCTCGGTGTCTCTTGAAACCATCGCCGATAAAGAAGTCATTATGAAGCTCCAGTTTCGGGAGACAATGGAGTCGCTTCGTATTTTCCTTCGAGAGATCACAAATAATGGAAGAAGGGCATACACAACCCGATAAGGGCGGAGATTCTCTTCTCAATTTTTTTTGTCTTCTATCTTCATAAAAAACTGAGGCGCTTGTCGGAATTTATCGGAAATACTGAAGATCATTAGATTTGATAATTTTCTAGGTTTCGTAGTTCCGAGCCAAATGAGTTTAACTTTCAAGCAAAAAAAGATGAATTTTCAACAAAATAGTTTAACTTTCTCAACAAAAGATGTAATAGTAGATATTTTGATCATAAAGAATTTTAACATTGGTCGATATTGTAGATTTCCATGTTATGTGTGGATTTCTCTTCTCGATCCGTTACCTTCTCCGATGATAATACAG
>JAABKJ010000690.1:0-46258 GCA_011634705.1 Andricus grossulariae | reverse complement strand
AATAATAATATATAATATAAATATAAAATAATAATAACTTTAATTCAATTGAAAACTTAACTATTTCATTTTTAGTAGAAAATTTATCTTTTTTAGTCGAAAATTCATTTATTTTGTCTAAAGTTAATCCTCTTGGTTCAAAATTCAACTATTTCAGTGAAAATTTATGTACTTTGTTGAAAATTTGTCTTTTCTAATATAATTTAAATCTTTTTGTTTAAAAATATAACTTTTTGGTCGAAAAAAAATATGTTTTACTTGAAAATACAAGTTTTTTGTTGAAAATTCGTCTTTTTTTATTGAAGTCAACTGTTCTAAATTAGAATTTTTTTTTTTTTAAATAGCAACCATTACATTTTTATTTCACAATCCATCGTCTTGGCTGAAGATTTAACTGTTTGGTTACAAATTCATGTATTTTGCTAAAGAAATTTTTTTTTGTGTAAAAAATCCATTTTTCGGTTGAAAATGCATCTGTTTGGTTAAAAATTAAAATTTTCAAGTTGAGAATTCAAGTATTTTGTTGAGAATTTGTGTGTTTTGGTTACATTCAATTTTTCTACATTTTAAATAAAAATATGTTTCGTTAAAAATATTAAAATATTACCTTTTTGTGGAAAAATCATCTTTTTATGTTAAAATTCAACTCTTTGTTGAAAATAATTTGTTTTTGTTAAAAATTATTTTTTTTTTTTATTAAAAGTCTAATACTTTGTTTGAAAATCCAATTTTTTGGTTTAAATTTAACTTCATTTTGGAAATTCTTATTTTTGGGTTGAAAATGGAACTTTTATGTAGAAAACTCGTCTTTTGGGCTGGAAATTTCAACAATTTGGTAGACAATTCAACTATTTGGTAGAAAATTTAAATGTTTTGTAGCAAATCCGTTTTTTTATAATTAAAAATTATTTTTTGTAATGAAAATTTGACTATTCCGTTTTTTGTTGAAAATTGATATTTTTTAGTATAAAAGTTCAACTATTTGGTTACAAATTCGTATTTTTTGGTAGAATATTGAACTATTTGTTTGAAGGTTGATGTGTTTAGTTGAAAATTCGCCTTTTTGGTAGAAAATTAATCTTCTTAGTTGACAATTCATCTTTTTGGATGAAAATTCAACTATTTGTTTGAGAATTCAACTGTTTTGTAGAACACTCGTCCTTTTTGTTGAAAATTCATCTCTTGTTGAAAATTCGTCTTTTGGATTTTCAGAATCATCTCTTTTGGTAGAAATTTCATATTTTGGGATAAAAATGCAACTGTTTGGTTGAAAATGAATCTGTTTTGGTTGATGATCTGTTTTTGATTTAGAATGAAGATCTTTCCTTGATTAAAATATCAACTATTACATTGGTTAAAAGTTGAACTACTTTGTCAATTCACAAGAAATGGTAAGATTATACCAAACTCCCCCTATCCCTAAATCGTCTTACGTAGTTTTTAGATGACTTCTAAATAAATTCACAAAAAAAAATGTAGCGCGCAAAAATTACGTAAGATAGGCGGGGGGGGGGCTTACAGACCCTGAGAAAGAGTCTAACAAAAATAAAGTTTTACGTAATTTACGCACGACCACTTAAGAAAAATTATACCTAGAAAATCTAGGCTTACCTGTTGAAAACCTGGAATTGTCAGAGAATTTGTTTTCAGGATTTGAGTAGACAGCTTGTAAATGATTTTTTAAATTAGAATCATGTATTATTTTTTTTTAAATTTCGTTTCAACAAAAATCCCACGTTTTGATAGAATTGTTTTCATAATCTTATTATAGAGAAAATAATAATGACTGAAGCTTTTTTCTATTTTCAAACAAATTTAAAGTATTTTTATGTGTCTCTTACATTTTTTTAAACTGCTGCAGCTTCATTTTAATATTTCTTGAATAAGTTAACAATTTCCTAAATTCCTTGTATGTACTAATAATAATTTATTTTGTTTCTCAGAAAATTGTGTGCAGATTCACTAGAATCAGCAGAAAATGAGGCGTGCACGTATAAAAGTGCAAGCAACGGTGCCTGTTCGTCGAAAGGCTGTGCAACCAGCCACACCTGCAGATTCAGAAAAAACCCCTCCTGTTTCCGATTCTGTCTCTGACGTAGAAAAACCCATACCAGTTAAAGATATAAAGCTTGAAAAATTCGAAAATGCTCGTGAAAATAAAACTGACACTGAAAAGCTAACAGAATCTACTGTGCAACTTAAAGAAGAACCTGGTATCAGTTTATCAACACCAAAAATTATATTTGCAAGTGAAACTCAAAACAAAGTCCAAGAAAATAGGAGTGAAAGTATAGAAGAAGATGGAGAAGAAAGTCATGTTCTCATTAAAAAAGAGATAATTGCTGATGATCAACAGCAAAGGGAGATTGTCAAAGTTACTGAAAAACCGTTCGATTCGGTTACAAATAAAGAACCGACTTCCGTTGACAATCAAAAAGATAGTTCCCTTAAAAATAAAGAAATTGATTCCGTTACGGAGATAGAAGCAGATTCCTCTGCAAATAAAGAATTTAATAATACTGAATTTAGCAAAGAAACAAATGTGGAAACTGAAGCAGAGAATGCAGAAATTAGTAAACAAGTGGAAGTTCTTGAAGGCAGTAAAGATGGAGATCTTAGTGCTAAAAAACAAACGGAGAAAGAAGTTCCAGAAACTTCTAGTCCACATGTTGAGAGTAAGATAAGCTTATTTCATTCCTTTTTTTTCAGTAACTTTTGTCATCCCTTACGAAAAAAAAAATATTATAGGCAAATCAGTATAGGCCTGTAATGAATTTCCTGTAATTTTTTCTCGATTACAGGAAATTCATTAAAGAAAATCATTATATAGAAAATGATTATAGGATAATCAGCATTCGAATTAATAATACAAAAATATCAAAGGTATTCGTATAAAAAGTAGGCAAACTACAAAGGAACGATTTATTGCTTGAAATTTTATTTAAATCCATGAAAATTCTTTGGTACCTCTGGAATTCTTTGGAATTTCTATAGAAATCCCTGGAAAATTTTTAAATGTTCTTAAATCTTTGAATAACTTTGAGGTCTTGTACAATCCCGTAAAAATCCTTCGAAGTAAAACTTAATTTATGCCCTAAAGTTCTCTAGAAGGTCGTTAAAATCCATTGAAATCGTAAAAAGCCATTAAAAATATTAGAAATTATTTGGAGTCCCTTGAATATAAATTAAATTAAACGTATTCATTAAAGTTCACCAGAAAAAAAACGCTCAAATTTCTAGTAATCTTCAAAGTCTCTTCAAATTCTTGGAGATTCAAGAAAAGCTTTTCAATCTGGTGAAATTCCTTAAATTACATTAAAGTCTTTTGAAATTCTTTAGAATCTGTTAAAATAACTTAAAATCTTTTAAAATAGCTTTAAATCTTTTAAAGTCCCATACAATTGGTTGAAAAGTCTTAAAATCCGCGGAAGTATGTACTTTGAACTATCTTGAAATTATTCATAATCCCGTAAAATCTCCGGAAAGGCTTAGGAATTTCTGAAATCCTCTTAAATCCCTTTAAATGTTTCGAAATCTTATGAAATTTCTTGAAATCCGTTGAAATATTTTAAAACCCCTTGAAACCCGTTAAAATCTCCTAAAATGTGTGGTAATATTTGGAAATCCATATCAGTCTTTTGAAATCCGTTGAAAAGCCTTAAAATCTTTGGAAGTCCTTCGAAATCACTTAAAGTCTTCGGAAAGGTTTGGAAGTCTGAAATCCTCTTAAATGTCTTGAAATGTTTCGGTATTTTATCAAATTTATTGAAATCCGTGACAGTATTTTAAAATTCCTTAAAATTTATATTTGGAAATCCATAAAATTCTTTTTAAATCTCATAAACCCGTTTAAAGGCCTCACAATCCGTAGAAGTCTTTCGAAACCTCTTGAAATCCCCGGAAAGGTTTGGAAATCCTCTTAACATTTTTTAAATCTATAGAAATCGTTTGAATAATCTTAAAATCCGTGGAAGTTCTTCGAAATCCCTTAAAGTCTCCGGAAAGATTTGGAAATCTTTTAAATTCTCGAAAATCCCTTTAAATGTTTCGAAATCTTACGCAATTTCGTGAAATGTGCGGAAATATTTGGAAAGCCATATAAATCTTATGAAATCCCATAAAATACGTTGAAAAGTCTTAAAATCTGTGAAAGTCCTTCGAAATCTCTTGAAATATGTTAAAATCTCGTAAAATCTTTTGAACAGCCTTAAAAACTGTGGGAGTCCTTCGATATTCCTTGAAATTATTTGAATTTCCTTGGAATCATTGGAAATATTTTTAAATTTCTTGAAAACCGTTGAAATTTCTTAGAATGAATGGAAATACATATTTTATTATACTTAAAATCCCATGAACGTCCTTCTAAAACCTTTGGAAACCCTTGAAGCACTCTGATGTTTTTGGAAATCATTGAAGTCATTTGAAATCCCGTGAATATTTAATGAAATCTGACGTAATTGAAATTGAAATCTGGAACATCCTATGGATTTCCTTGCAATATGTAGTTTGAAATCCTAGGTTAAGTAAATAAATCATTCATTTGTAGTTTCTCTATTTTTTACATCACTTCTTTCCAAATTTAAACATTTTTATTGCTATAATGATTTGTCTAGAATAGCGAAAAAATTATAAGAAATTCATTGAAGGAAAATCATTCTAGGCCTATATTGAATGTCCTATAATATGTTTTCGTAAGAGATGTTCAAAGGCTTTATAATTTTGAATCTTTATATTTCAGCAAATCCCACGAAGCATCCGCAAAATCGTTCCTGCTTCATGCGACCCGTTCCTCGGTTAGATAGTGGAGGAAGAGTCCGGAGAAACAGCGTCCAAGGAAGTGGAGCAAGTGCGAGTGAATCAGAAGACGAGACTAGAAAATCATCAATCCCACCTCGTGTGAGAAGCGATTCAATTTGTTCCGTCCAAAGTAACAAAGACGGTTCCAGCAGTTTATATGGTGTTTCAAAATTAAAAGTCGGTCAAAAGAGACGATTAACGGTCTCAGAATCGGCAAGAAAACTGGCCGAAGCTCGAAGGGAATTTATGCTGAAGCATGAGAATAAAACTCCTGATCGAAACACCTTGACGATGTACGACTTGATTTACTATAATCCAATCAGCAATCCCATGACAGGAACTAATAGTCCGAGTGCGCCTCCTAGAAAGATGTCCGTTTGCTCGTAAGTCTAATTGATATTTTCTTTTGCAATTTTAATTTTTAAACTTTTTTATTTTATTTTCAAACAAAATTTATTTTATTTTTAGGTATATTTGTTTCTAAGTTTATACAAAAATAATTGTCGTAGGGTTCTTGAGAATATTCGAAAAGCACTTAAAAAATTTCAGATATGTCAAATAAAAATTTCAACATAAAAGTTAATTTTATATCACAAACAATTGAATTAATAACAAAAAAGACAAATTTTTAAACAAAATAGTTAATTTTCAAACAAATAGTATAATTTTCAACCAAGAAGATAAATTTTCTACCAAAAAAGACGAATTTTCCACCAAAATTATGAATCTTCAAACAAAAAATTACTTTTTAACAGAGTAGTACAACATTTAACCAAGTAGTTGAATTTTCAACCAAAAAAATATTAATTCTGAATGAAAAATTGATATTTCAATCCAAAAATATTATTTTAAATAAAAACAGTTGAATTCATAAAAAAAAGAATTTGTTAACAAAATAGTTGAATTTTCTACCAAAAGAAATGAATTTTCAATCCAAAAAGACGAATTTTCAGCAACAACAAATTTTTCAGTCAAGAAAGAACAAAAATTTTAGGCAAATTATAATTTAAAGCGAAAAATAATTTCCATTGCAAAATAAAAATTTCGAATAACTATTTTGAAAGTTTCTTTGTTTATTTGCTTTAAGATTTTATAAATATAATTTTCCTAGGTTTCTCGAGAAAATTCCAAAAGATTTTTAAAGATTTCAGATATTTCGAAAAAGTATCTAGAAAATTTCTTTTCATTTTACAAAATTTTAAAAAAATGTAGGTAAAATTTGAGTCAGTTTAAAAGATATTTAAGATTTTTAACGCTTGGAATTGTATTCCGCATCTTTTTTTTGTCTGCAAGAAAATCGTATATTTTTTAGTGTTTTAGAAATTGAAAAGAAAGAGTTTTTTTAACAGTCAATTTTTAATTCATTTTTTGCCTTCAATTCGTGCTCAAATCCACAATTTTTGGAATTTTTTAAATAAAATTTAAAAGCAATATTCCTTATATCATTCTTTGTATGACAGAGAGAAAACTAAATCTTTATTTATAACAATATAAAATATTATTTTCTAATCTATTGCAAACACAGTTTTTTTCTATTAATCTGTTTAAAAAAGCCTCTGCAGAAAACTTCTTTATACTTTTTTGAACAACTTCTTCACAGGAAGTTTCTGTTTGCTCAAACTTTCCTCTATAAGCGCAACGCTCAAACATTTTATGAAACGAATTATGCAATAGATTAGAAAATAATTTTTTATATTGTCTTAAATAAAAATTTAATTTTTTATCTCTAACTGCCATAGCAAGAATGCTAGAAGAAATATTGCCTCTAAATTTTATTAAGAAATTCCAAAAACTGTGGATTTGAGGACGAGTTCAAGACAAAAATTGAATTCAATGTTTACTTTGAAAAATAAATTTTTTTTCAATTTGTTAAAAAACTAAAAAAGATATCATCTTTCTATAGGGGAAAAGTATGCAGGATGTAATTCTCTACGATAACATATATTTTTAAATTTGAAATTTCCAATTTGGATTTTTAGTCCTGAGGGGCCAACTCCGCCCCGCTAGAAAAAGGTACGTCTTGTTCTTGCATGGGGACACTCGATTATTCCTAAAATTGTCTTAAAATCTTGGTGATTCGTTTTTGATAATTTTAGAAATCTTTTGTAATTTTTTAGAATCTTTTCAGATATTCTCTGAAAATTAATTTTTCCAAATAACAAATCACTTTCAATATTTTCTGGAATCCTAAGAACTTTTTTTTATTATCTTCCAAGACTTTTAAAATCTTTTAAAAACTTTACCGTTTCATTACGAAATCTTGAAAAATCTAAATTTTGTTTGATGTATTTTGCAATCTTTTAAAATTTTTAATTATTTAATTTTTTAACCCTAAATATCTTAAAATTATTCGAATTTTTCCTACAATTTTGAAAAAATTCTGCAAAATTAAAACAAAAATCCTTTAAATCTTCCAGATTCTTTTTTGACAATTTTCCAAATCTTTTAGAATGTTTTGAAATCTTTTTAAATATTTTCTTAAAATAAATTTTGTAAAATAAAAAAATCATTTTAAATTTTCCCAGAAATCTTAATAAAACTTTTTTATTATCTTGAAACTTTTCAAAATTCTTAAAAAAAAGCTTTTAAGGTTTTTTCGAAATCTTCAAAAATCTGCAGTTTGTTTTAAATTTATTGAAATCAAAAAGATTTTTTTTAATTATTATAATTATTCATTAATTATTATTTGTATTCATCTGTATAATTATTTGTAATATTATTTATTATTATTAATAGTAAAATTGTTTTGGTATCTTTTTTAAATATCTCTTAAACTTGATCAAATTTTTTCTCAATTTTTATAAACCTGGAAAATTGAAATATTTTACTTTAAAATATTTTGCATTCTTTTTCGAAATCTTAGGAAATCATTTGAAACATTTAAAAAAATTTTTTTAATATTTTCTGAATTTTAATTTTTCAATTTAAAAAAAATTCAAAAATCAATTTAAATTTGCCATGAAAAGAAAAAATTTGTTTGTCTTAAAACCTTTCAAAATCCTTAAAAAAGCTTAATTTCAAAATCTTCAAAAATCTACCTTTTGTTAACAAAATTTTGTAAAATGTTCAAAAATATTATTTTTGAATATTTTCAAAACTTTGATAGATTTTTTAAAATAATTTGAAGTTTTCCTAAAATTTCAAATTCTTGCAAAAATTGAAAAAAAAGTCTTAAAATCTTCGAGATTCTTTTTCGACATATTTTCAAGTCTTCAAAGCCTAAAATTAATCTTTCCAAATAAAGCACGAGTCATAAATTAATATATGTTTAGTTTTTGCCCATAATTTCATTTTTCTCATCTCTTTGAAAGTGCGAAAGAACAGAATTATTTCGATTGATCAAATTGATGGTGCAGAAAACTCGTAATATTTATTATTAGATAAATACATATAATCTCATATAATATGGTCAAGGGGTTATGAATAGAAACCTTTCGTCATTTTGCCACTTATGTAAAGTCATATATTCACGCAGTATGCAAATAATCAGGTATTCAAAAAACAACAATGAGTGTGAGGTTTTCGTTCCATCAATTTTTTTTAGATAGGATCATGATCCTTTGAATTTTATTTTACAGAGCAGCACCTGAAGACGTAAAAGAGAAAGAAGAAGAAGAAGAAGAGGCGGAAGACGAACCGACGGCGATGCCTGTGCCTCGAGTAAAAGTCGGACCCAACGGAGAATTGATTCTTGATCAGACGAGTTTAATAATAGAGCGAACGGAAAAGGAGAAAAATAGGTCTGGACCGATTGTTCTCGATGAAAACAATAGTGGTGGCTTTTATAAACGTCGTCAGAAAAGCAAGGAATGGTCAAAGTGGGACACTTTAAGATTTTATAGAGCGCTGAGTAATATTGGGACCGACTTTCTTTTGATGCAAAGCTTCTTCCCTAAAAGAACTCGTCAGGAATTGAAGCTAAAGTTCAAAAAAGAAGAGCGGACGAATAAAGAATTGGTCGAGAAGGCTCTCAAGTGTCAAGTATTCGACATGGAAGTCTTGAAAGAAGAAATGGGTGAGAAAAAGAATATTTTCGATAGATAGCACATACATGGTTGCTGCAACTGCAAGACCTGGGATACGTGGAAAAGTTATGGAATTTAGAAAAAGCGACTGGATTTTTTTTATTCGCACTTACCTCAAAGTCTTACTTATTATTTTACTACTTCACGGTGAATTTTAAATTTCCGAATATTATAATAATATAAGAGAGAATTCTTTATATTTCAATATGTATTGAACATCCCTTTGCATTGATTGATAATTGTACAATAAATTGTTGGTAAATTAGTTTACGACCGAAAATATTTTGAGATTGAATAGAATTGAATGGATTTTTTTTAATTTCACCTGGAAAAGTCGTCGAATTTTGAAACCAGATTTCTATAGCAACCTTGTTTTTGTACAAGCCAGTTTGATTCTAAATCTTTTAAAATAAATTCTGTTTTTTCAGCGGCCTTTGAAGAAAATGAAAAGAAGGAAATAGAAATTACTAAATCAAAAGCAGAGGTTGTGAAAAGGCAATTCAAACCCAAGCGCCCGCCCAAATGTCGTAAGAAATTCTATACTACTTCAATATTCTTTTCTGATCAAGTACATGACGAGAGGGAAACAACTCTGGTAATCCGTCGTCATTGTTTTTGCTTGAAAATTCAACTGTTTTATTGAAAAATTGCCTTTTGAGTTGAAAATTGAACTATTTTGGCAGAGAGTTATTTTCTTTCGCTCAGTAGTTAAATACATTGTTGGAAATTCGTTATTTTTTGTATAAATGCATTTTTTAAACTGAATATTTAATAACTATGCAATTTTCAGTTAAAAATTGATCTTTTTTAGTTGAAAGTTCAACTTACTACTTGGTTCAAAATTCGTCTTTTTGGTAGAAAATTAATGTTCTTGCTTGAAAATTCATATTTTGGGTACAAAATTCAACAATTTGGTTGATGATTCACTTTTTTTGTTGAAAATTCATGTTTTTGGTTGAAAATTTAATTATTTGGTTAAAAATTTATCTACTTTGTAGACAATTCAACAATTTCGTGAGTCATTTTTTTGGTTGAAAAATCAACTATTTTTTTGTTAAATCGTTGTTTTTTGGTTGGAAGTTTATTTTTTAACTGAAAATGGAACAATTTCAGTTGAATATTCATCATTTCAGTTGAAGATCCATCATTTTAGTTTAAAAGTCATCTCTTTCGTTAAAAATGCAACTGTTTGGTCAAAATTCATGTATTTTGTTAAAAATTCATTTTTTTTTTAATTCAATTATTTGGTTGAAAATTAATCTACCTAGTTAAAAATTTATTAATGTTGTTTAAAAGTATCCTTTTTGTTTCAAAAGTCAACTGTTTTATTGAAAATTTGTCTCTTTGGTTGGGCATTCAACTATTTTGTTGAAAATTTGTCTTTTTTATCTGACTTCGACTGTTGTTGATAAAAAATGAAAATTTGTTTTGGTTGAAATATCAACTATAACATTTATCGTTGAAAATTCATCTCTTTGTTTGAAAATTTAACTACTTTATTAAAAAATCGTTGTTTTTTCGTTGAAAATTTATTTTTTCAGTGAAAATTGAACCATTTCAGTTGAAGATTCATAATATTAGTTGAAAATTCATATCTTTGTTGAAAAATTTACTACTTTTGTTGAAAATTCGGTATTTTCGTTGGGAAATCAATCTTTTTAGTTGAAAATTCAACTATATAGTTAAAAGTTCATCTATTTTGTTGAAACTTTAACAATTTTTATCAAAAGTAATCCTTCTTGGTTCAAAATTTGCGTGAATCTAGTTTAGACGGAGTAATCCACTATAATTTTATGTAATCTATAGTCATCATATGCAATCCGAAGTAATCTTAGGTAATCGAGGGTAATTCTTTATATAAAGGTAATTTAGGACAATCCGACGTGATCAACCTCCCCTGGATCTTATTTTTATGAGTTGCCCCCACCCCCACCCCCTCGGTATATGATCTAACTTCAATTCATTTTTCAGGTTTTGTGGTCGGAAGTATCGAAGAGATTGATGAGTCCTGCGAAGAAGACGTGGACGGCGACCTGAGTTCCGGAGAATCAAGAGATGGAAATTCACGGAAGAAGTTGAAGAAATCGAGCAGACGAAAGCGGAAGGCGCCGATCTCGCCGGAAATTGAGGAGGAGGATGCTGAATCGACTAGTGGTACTGAGGATACAGAAATCTACAACGTCAAGCCCACGAGATCTGGTAGATTGCCGAAAAGAAGAAAGTTACAAGCTCCCAAAGTTTTTGATGATGATTCCTCGGATTCGGAGGAGGAGGAATCACAGTCTCAAAATGAAATATCGGCCGCTTCGACAGAAAAACCAATCCGTTTCGATCCCGAACCCCAAGACATTATTGCGAATATTCCCAACGCGAGAGATATCGAGCCAGGATCTTTAGTTATTTTAACAAGGGAATCTCCAGGGGAACCTGGAAAAACTGTCATGCAAGTTTTTATGGTTAGTAAAAATTACAACGCTAATGATCCGAATTCCGATCAAAATATGACGCCTGTAAATTTATCGCCGGAACTTTTAGCGACGGTGAATTCAAAGATTTCGGAAACTGAACCGGTTCGTATTAAACCGGAAGTCCTTAACTCTAAAGAATAGATTAGTTTTAAAAAACTGATCCTGATGAGGTGAAATTCGAAGGCTGATGTTAGAATTTTATAAAAGTTCGATTTTTGTCCCTTTGGTCGATTTTTTTGTAAGGGTTAATTTTCAAGTTTGTACATATATTTAAGCTATATTTAAGCTATGTTTGCAGCACAATATTGTTGAGGAATGTTATGAACTTTGTAATAATGGCAAAATTAAAAACATTAGGAAGAAATTTTCAAATAGTACGTATAGATAATATGCATGACTGGTGTGAAAAAAACAAACATTTTTACTACGATGCTCATTTGTAATAATTGTACTTTTGTATCGTCGAAAGAGGGAAACATAATTAGTAATAAGAAGTGAATTTTCGTTTTCCTTTTATTTCTAAAATGTTAACGCATTTTATAACCGACTATTAGGTTGCTAATTAAATTTAAATTCGTTCCAAATCAAAAATGTGTTTTTATTTTCTTTATCTCTTAATAAATTCTAGTCCAACAAAGGGATATTTAGGTTGTTTGCTTTGTTTGGATTGATACTCTCCTCAATGAAAGATACTTACTAAAGGTTTTCTGGAGAAAATCAAGAAGGAACAATTTTGAGAAGAATGCACTTACAATTAAATAGGTTTTAGATTCGAGTTTGTAGCCTCAGTTAAAAATCGCGCCAAATTCTTATTTAATAAGACGAGCGCTTCTGGTGGGAATTTTGCTAACTACCGTATGTCAATATCTGCAAAGCTGTCTGTGTCAAATGTCAAAAAAAAATTTTACGTCTGCAACAATAGTAAATAATTTCAAAAGGCGTTTTCACAAACAAGCATTAACACGTAAATATTAAAAAATGAAGCATCAAATTGTGGATCCAAAAGCAACTTCAGCAAACAAAGGAGAGGCTGATGAATCTTTATTTGAATATTTGCATGCAGAAATGGTTAATTACGTCTTAAGCACATCTGTGAAGAGCGAGGTGAGCATATTTTGTTTAATAATAGCTTTAATTGTTAATAATAAGTAGTTTTTTTATGAACAGTTGGCTCTAAATCGGTTTTTTGAGGTTATGTCATTCTTCTGGGGGGCCGTTCAAAAACTATATACGTCACGCAATTTTGAAAACTTTTTTCATCCCTGCTGTTCTTTGCCCCAGATCGTTACACAAAGCTTTCGAAAATAGGGGAATAAATTTTGTCTATTAAAATTAAGGTAAAGGTACCATATTGAATTCAATATGATACTCTTAAGATTTCAAGTCGAAATATATTGCGTTTTAAACAAAGTCGTTGAATTTTCAACCAAAAATGATTAATTTTTCTAGCAAGAGATATATTTTCAACAAAATGATTCAATTTTCAACCTACAAAGATGAATTTTCAAGCAAATGTTTCAATTTTTAAATACAATAAAGATTAAATTTTCATCCTGCAAAGATGAATGTTCAAGCAAATGGTCCAATTTGTAAACAAAAAACATTGCATTTTAATAACAAACAATTGCCTTTTTAAACATAAACAAACAGGAGGAACATATTGTTCTACCCAAAAAGACAAATTTTCAACGAAGCAGTTGAATTTTCGAAAAAAAAAGAAATTAAATCGTTGGATTTTCAATTTACAAAGATGAATGTTTAAACAACTAATTACAATTTTTAACAAATATATAATTATAAACCAAACAGTTGCATCGACAATGAAATATATTTGAACTTTCAAGCGAAAGGGACTAATTTTCAACAAAATAGTTGAATTTTAAATCCAAAAAGAACAATGTTTAACAAAAGAAGTTAAATTTTTGACCAAGAAATTTGTCTTTTAAACAAACCGTTTTTTGTTTCTCAAAATAGTTGAATTTTCAACTAAAATTACGAATCTTAAAAACAAATTCATTTTTAGCAAAGTAGTTCAACTTTCAACCAAGTAGTTGAATTTTTTATCCAAAAGGACGAATTTGCTATTCAAAAAGACGAATGTTTAACAAAACAGTTCAATGTTAGACCAGGAAAGATGACCTTCAAACAAAATAATTTTTTTTTCAAAATAGTTGAATTTTCAACTAAAGTGATGTGTCTTCAACAAAAAAAAAAAGAATTAATTTTTAACAAAGCAGTTCAACCAAGTAGTTGGGTTTTCAAAGAAGATAAATTCTCATTAAAAAATATAATAGTTGATATTTCAAACAAACACACGTTTCAATTTTAAATTAAAAACAGTCGAATTCAACCAAAAGAATAGACGAATTCGCAACGGAAAATGCAAAAGTTGATATTTCAGCCGAAAAAGATTGTAATTTTGTACTGAAAACTGTCAAATTCAACCAAAAAAGACCAATTTTCCAGAAAATAGTTGAATCCTTAATCAAAGCAGATTAATTTTCAACCAATCAGTTGCACTCTAAACCAAAGAGATCAAATTTCTACCAAAAGAGATGAATTTTCAACCAAGAAAGATTGTTCATTCAAGGGAGAAAAAAAATGTCAACAAAATTGTTGAATTTTCGTCCCGAAAAGGCGAATCCTCTATAAAACAGTTGAATTTTCGACCCAAAAGTATAAAATTTCAACTAAATAATTAAATTTTCTACTAAAATGATAGAATTTTCAACAAAACAATTGAATTTGCAATCCAAAGAGACGAATTTTCTACGAAAACGGTCGAATTTTCAACCCAAAGAAAAAGAATGTATAACAAAATAGTTCAATTTACATCGGAAAAATGGATTGTCAACTAACAATATGAATTTTCAACAAAGTGGTTCATCTTTCGACTAAAAAGTTAATTTTCAATCAAGTAGTTAAATTTTCTACTAAAATAATAGAATTTTCAACAAACAAAAGGACGAATTTTCTGCAAATCAGTTGAATTTTTAACTCAAAAATATTATGTTCAACAAAAAAGTTCATTTTCAACAAAATAGTTCAATTGACAGTTAAAAAAATTAATTAAAAAAAAATTGGTCAATCTCAAATCAATAAAACGATTTTTTAACAAAATAGTTCAACTTTCAACCAATTAGTTGAATTTTCAATCAAGAAGATTAATTGTCTACCAAAAAAGACGAATTTATAACAAAATACACCAATTTTCAACCAAATACTTGAATTTTGAACTAAGAACCATTAATTTTCAACAAAAAAAGACGAATTTTCGGCAAAACAGTTGAATTTTCTACCCAAAAATAGGAATATTTTTACCAAAAAAGTTCATTTTGAACCAACAGTTAAATATCAAACTACAAACGATCGATTTTCAACCAAAAATACAATAATTTCAGTTAAAAAATTAATATTAAAAAAAAAATTTGTTGAGACAATAGTTAAATTTTCAAACAAAAAGATGGATCTTCAACGAATAAAGTGAATTTTGAACAAGGTAGTTCAACTTTTAACCAAGTAGTTGAAATTTCAATCAAGAAAATTAATTTTCTATATAGAAAGACAATATTATACAATAAAATACATAAATTTTAAAACAAATAGTTGAATTTTCAATTGAAAATGATTAATTTTTAACCAAAAATAGAATAGTTAAATTTTCAGTTAGGGAAGGTAATTTTCAACAAAATACTTAAATCTTCAATCAAATAGTAGAGCTTTTAACTAAAAGAGATTAATTCTGAACAAAAAATATTATAAAAGTTAAAAATATGAATTAAAAATTATAAAAAAAAATAATAAAATAGTAGTAATTAAAATAAATAATAATAATCTTCTATTTATCTTCTAATAATTCAGTTTGCAGTTAAGTGAGAAAAAAAACGAGAAAAAGGTAAAATTTCTTCAAAACAGGGGGAAAAAGAGGGCAATAAGGGAACGAGTGTGAAGTATGTATCAAGATGCTTTACTTGTAAAATAAAATCACTAATTTTCATTTGTTCAAGCATTTCCAAAAATTGTTATTTGCATTCATGTTTGTCATGTGTGATGTTACATTCTGCATTACCCCCCCCCCTCAATCCCCTGGCATTGTGACGTAGTTTTTGAATGGCCCTTTAGTTTAATATCTTTTGTATATTAATTTCGCTGTGAATATGTTTTGTAGGAAAAGGAAAAGGAAGAGGACTTGTCTCGATTGGAATGTATGGGTTTCAGTGTCGGTTATCGCATAATTGAGAGACTAACAAGGGAATGGCCTCGCTTCAAAGATGAACTAGACACGATAAAGTTCATCTGCACCGATTTTTGGACCAGTCTCTACCAAAAACAAATCGACAATCTCAGAACCAACCACCATGGAACCTACATGCTTCAAGATAATTCGTTTCGGTTATTAGCTAACATAGGAGGAAGCGGGAGCAAACAATATCTCCGAGAAAGTCCTCGTTTGCTAGCTTTTACGTGTGGTCTTCTTCGGGGAAGTTTAGCAAACCTCGGGATTCCCTGCACCGTCGATGCAGAGGTTTCCGCTTTACCTAGTTGTAAATTCAATGTCTACGTGCAGAGAATTTAATGATGTTGTTAAAATCTTCAATTAATCATTCCCCAGGTAAGAAGATTCTTCGTTATTTATAATATTTCAAATACGCCATTCCGTTTTGGGATTTACGTAGTTCAAAGACTACGAAACGATCATGTACTTCGCATTTTCTTTATTATGTTCCTACACTTTTTACAGAATAAGATGAATGATTATTTTAGAACTAAAATGCAATGAAACTTAAATATAAAAAAGATTTTAGGATATATAGCTTAAAAATGTATATAAATGAAAAACTTATACCAATTCGTTTTACTAATAAGAAGTTAATAAAAGGTTCAAAATCGAACTTGGAATTTTATCTTTTACGTGCTATTGTTGATGAAGTTCAACAAATCTATTTGTGTGACAATTCCTATGAATAGATCCTTTTTGCTTTTATCTACCACAACTGCGTAATTTTCGTTCTCTAGAATCCTCGAAATTTTACCGAGGGGGGTTTCTAAATTTTCTTTTCGAAATTGGTTGCACATGATTTTATCAACAGGTTCGGTTTTCTTTAATTTGCCCGATATTAAATTGCTTAGAATCTCGTTTGATGTTACGACTCCTACAACCTCATTTTTCGTATTAATCATCGAAACTTGATGCAATTTTTGTTCCTGGAATATATTCATGGCCTCTTCGCAAGTCGATTTTTCAGGAAGTTGAGCAGAATTATTTAATCGAATATTCGAAAGTGGAAGATTCCACCACATTCGGTTACTTTCAATTGGCTCTGGAGGACACTGAAAAAAATTAGATTACTTTTCTGCTTTTCCCCAGAGAATATTAAAATAGGAAACGGGAATATATTTTGACATCTTACCAAATAACCTCTGCTGTCCATCCAGTAGTCCGAAACGAATTTCGTCATATAATTTCGAATTCCATCTGGTAATAAAATCACAACTCGCTTATCTGCTGGTAAATCTTTTGCCAATCTTAGAGCAGCAGACACAACTGCTCCACAACTTCCTCCAACGAGTAAACCCTCATCTCGAATTAGACTTCGAGCCACTAGGAAAGATTCGCGATCATTCGATTTTATCCACATATCTACCACAGATTTATCCAGATTCGTAGGAACATAAACATGGCTAAAAGTAAAATATTAAATCTTACATTTTCTATAAAAATTAAAGAAATGAAAATGGATTATATTTACCCTATTCCCTCTATTTCCCAAGAAGTGACGGATGATTCGTTTAGTTCTGGAGGATCTGCAACAGTGCTTCCTTCTGGGTCAACAGCAATTATTTTCGTTTGAGGTGACAATTCTCGAAATTTGCGAGCAATTCCAGTAATCGTTCCTCCAGTTCCAGATCCTGCGACGAAGTAGTCAATTTTCCCTTCGGTCTGTTCCAAAATTTCAGTGGCTGTGGTGTCGTAATAGGCCAATGCATTTGAACTATTTGTGTACTGAGAGAAGTTTTATTCTTAATTACAGTGGTGTAGACGAGGCGGAAAATTTTTTCAGTTATGGGCCATTCATGAACTACGTTACCAATTTTGGGCTTTTTTGACCCCACCCTCCCCCAAAAGTAACGTAACCGTTGGCTAAAGACGCATTTTACGTTTATAAATTCTTTTAAATAAAATAAATGCAGATAAAATATTTTATTTAATACGAAACACTTTATATTCCTAAGATTTCAACCCGAAATATATTTCATTTTCAACAAAATAGTTGAATTTTCAAACATACCCAAAGCGATGAATTTTCAACACAAAAAGACGAATTTTCAAACAAAAAAATTAATTGTCAACCACACAGTTGCATTAACAACCAAATAAATTAACTTTCCATTAAAAAGACGAGTTTTTCAAAAAATAGTTGAAGATTTAACCAAATAGTAGAATTTTCAAGCTAAAAAGACGAATTTCTTCGGAGACAGTTGAATTTTTAACAAAAAAGTTACTTTTCAACCTAGAAAGATGACATTTCTACCATAAAAGATAAGTTTGAAATCCAAAGGGATGAATTTTTAACAACATAGTTGAATTTTCGACCAGAAATGATCACTTTAACAAAATAGTTCAATTTTCCAAAAATAATTAGATTTTTAACAAAATAGTTGAATTTCTAACCAAATAGTTGAATTTTCAGTATACAAAGATTCACGTTCAATTAAATGGTCGAATTTTCAAACAAAAAAGATTAAAATTTAATGAAAGACTTAAATTTTCAAGACAAATCTTTTTTCAACTAAGAAAGATAACTTTCCTACCATGAAAGATGAATTTTCAACGAAAGATGAAAATTTTCAAGCGAAAAAGTCGAATGTTTTAGAAAACAGTGGATTTTCAAATCGAAAAGATGCATTTTTAACAAAAAAGATCATTTTCAATCAAGAAAGATGAATTTTTAGCATGATAGTTGAATTCTCAACCAAAAAGTTGAACCGTCAACAAACAGGAATAATTTTCTACCCAAAAAGACGACTTTTTAATAAAATATATGAATATTCTACCAAATAGTTGAATTTTCTACTTAAAAAGACGACTTTTCAGAAAAATACATGAATTTTCTACCAAAGACATGAATTTTTAACTTATGCAATGTAAGGATGAAGTTTCAACCAAAAATGGAATAGTAAAATTTTCAGATAAAATAAAAATAACTTTGAACAAAAAAAAATGAATTTTCAACAAAATTGTTAAATTTTTAACCAAATAGATGAAATTAATTTTCTATAAAACAAAACGAATTTCCAGCTTTTCCAATATAGAGGATAAAATTTTAGTAGTTGAATTTTTGATAAAAATAGATGACTTGTTAACAATATAGTTGCATTTTCAACAAAATAATTACATTTTCAACCAAATAATAGAATTCTGACCAAGCGAGATGAATTTCGAACCAAAAATATAATAATAGCCTTTTCAATAAAAAAAAGAACTTTTACCTAGTTATTAATTATTAACTTCTTTTATCACGACATAATGATTATATCTCTATTATTTGTAGGAGAAAGGTGGCTGTTATTAATTATTGCTTTAATCAATTATTTTTAAAGAAACTGAGATGCTTTTTAGAAAATTTCAATTCGTAATCGTGTCAAGCTATCTTTTGAATTGAACTTTTTCTATATAAAGCACCTTTTGTTGATTTTTTTTTAAATAAGGAAGATATATTATCAGTGAATATCCGCTGTTTTTTCAAGAAATTTGCATTATTATTTTTAATAAGTTTTTATAGTGTAATTATAAATCTCACTAAGGATGCGGTAAGCGGAATGTCCCAGTAATCGTGACGGTCCCAGTAATCGGAAAACTTGGTTATAATTGGAATATATTGTTAATAAAATATGTTAATAGTAATATTTAATTATAAAACCCTCTCATTTTTAGCATTTCATAATAGCAAATAGAAAGTGCATTCATTAAAATTAAATAAAAAGCAAGAAAATTGGCATCGCGATTACTGGGACTAAGGTCACGATTACTGGGATGTTTACCTTATCTGTTTTTTGTTGTTTTTTTTTCATTGTGAAATACGAAAATTTATCAACAGTTCGAGATTAGTTGGAGAGGGTAATGAACCTCATTTTTGTAATAAAAATTTAAGTATAGATTATAATAATTTGTAATTAATACTTAACTGATTAAAGTAACTTGAAATTTCTGCAATGTCCCTTTTTATATACGGAAACATATGTTACATGTGTAGAAAATTATAAGAATTTCCAAAAAATAGATCAACGCTGCCATTTTTACTGTTCACAATTGAACAATTTTCAATTAAAATCCACCAAATTGCGTAAATATAAATTATAAATCTTAAAAATGGAATAATTTTTAAAAGTTAAGCTATTAATAAAAAGCATTCCAAATTGCATCATTTTCTATTACACACATTAAATATTGAACAGTCTTCAATTATAATTATTCAAAATTGAAGAGTTTTAAATTGCGAATTGTTGAAATTGAAGAAGTTTCAATTGTAAATCTTCAAAATTGAACTATTCCAAAAAATAATTCAAAGTTGTATCATTTTCTATTATGCACATTAAATATTGAAAAGTCTCTAATTGGAAATATTCCAAATTGAACTATTTTAAATTGCAAATCGTTAAAATTGAAAAATTTCCAATTATAAATCTTCAAAATGTAACTATTAAAAAAATTGTTAAAAATTATAAGCCTTCAAATATAAATTTAAAAAATTCTATAATTTGCAATTCTACATTTTCAAAATTCAAGAATATTAATTATAACTCTTCAAAATTGTACATTTTTGAAAGTTTCTATCTGTTTTAATTGTTAATCATTAAAATGAAAGAGTTTTTAATTTTTTAATTTATGATGAAAAATTATGCAAATTTTAAGTTTTACCGCTATGATTTTCATTCGAAATTTCCTGAATTTGAAAGTTTTGGAATTGTTAACTTGCCTTTTAATCTCAAAAATAATCAATATTTACGAATTTATATGTGTACATCTTTTAAAATTGAAGATTTTTCAATTGTAACTATACATAATTGTAGAACTTCGAATAGCGAATATTTAAAATTGAAGTTTTTAATTTTGAAAATGTACAATTAAAAATTATACAAGTTTCAAGTTTTACAATAAAAAAACTGTGTAATTTTGATGATTTACATTAGATTTTTTTTTCAATTTCGAAGATTGAGAATTGAAAACTTGACTTTTAAACTTTAAAATCATCAAAATTCAATAATTTTTATTTATACACCTTTAAAATTGAAGAATTTTCAATGTTGAAAATTTAAAATAAATAATTCTGTAAGTTTTAATTGTTAGTATACAAGTTTTAAGCTTTGCGATTGAAAATTCTATAAATTTGATGATTTACATTCGAAATGTCCTCAATTTGGAAGATTTAGAATTGAAAATCGATTTTTGATTTTCAAACTCGTAAAAATTAATGAATTTTGATTTATATGTATATCTAAAATCGAAGAGTTTTTAATTTCGAAAATTTACAATAACAATATCTCTAATGTTCATGATTTATTTTCGAAATTTTTTCAATTTGGAAGATTTAGAATTGAAAACTTGACTTTTGATCTTCAAAATTATAAAAATATAAGGATTTTTATTTATGCATCTTTAAAATTGAAGAGTTTTTGATTATAAATCTTCAAAATTGAACTATAAAAAAGAAAACATTCTAAACTACAGAATTTTAAATTATAGACATTAAAAATTGAAGGATCATCAATTTATTGCAAACCTTCAATATAGATTATTTCAAAAAGATGTTTATAATAGAGAAGTTGTTGAATTTTAAATGGTAAACATCTTCAAAATGGACCAGTGTCGAAAACGGAATTAAATTATTTTATTTTATTAATTAATTAATAAATAAAAAATATTTAAAAAAAATAATTAATTTAATAATAATTTTGTTTGTTGCTTTTAATTCCTGCTGGGATAAAACCTTATATATTCAAATGAAAGCTGCAGATTACTGAAAGTTGATTAAAATTAAAATTAAAAGGCGCGCGTGGCGCGCAATTTTTTCCAGCTCATAATCTCAAATTCATTCTTGTTAATTATCCAATTAATTATAAATCTATTCTTTTTTATCTGAGAACTTTTTATCCAGGAACGTGTTGTCGGACTAAAGATTAATTTTATATATTAACAAGGCCGTTGGTCTCAAGGGAAATTAATAATTGATGTTATGAGAGGAATGTCAAATTTGTCTGCCTCGAAAACAAAGGCTCAATCTCTAAAATTGATTTTTTTTTCTTGTTTGCCTGAATAACCAAATTATTAAATTATTTAATCGGATAGATGCATGAATTTGAGATAATTAATTTTTTTAATATTACATGAAAAATTGTTATTTAAAAAACTGTTCCAGACAATCCGCTCAAGTAATTGCATTCAGTTTTTAGTTTTCTTTCAATCTCACAAGGAAAAAAATATTTAGAAATATACAACTACCCCATTACCTGGTTAAGAATAACACTGTTTGGCGTTTGTTTGTGCAGTTTTTCGGAAATTACAAAAGGTCCCTCAGGATTATCCCATGCACCTGCGACTGGAGTTCTTACGACTTCGGCGCCCAGAGCCTGAATCGTATATTGTTTTTCATTTGACATCCATTGAGGCATTACTGTAACGCATTTGTAACCTTTCACGGCAGCTACCATTGCTAAACCAATTCCTGTATTTCCACTCGTAGGTTCAATGATCGTGTCACCTGGTTTTAATATTCCTTTTTCTTCAGCATCTTTAATCATCCGATAGGCTATTCTATCTTTCATAGATCCCGCTGGATTCATAAATTCACATTTGACCACTGAAATTTAAGAAATTTTAATGGTTTTATGAAGAAAATAGACAAACTTTTTGAAAAAAATCTTAAACAAGTAAATTCCTAACTCTCCCAGTTAAAATATTTTGCTTTCAACAAAATAGATGAATTTGTAACCAAGTGGTTCAATTTTCAACGAAAAATGTTTTCTACCAAAAGAAGTCAAATTTTCAATAAAATACATGAATTTCAATAAAATACATGAATTTCAGTAAAATACATGATATTTCAACCAAATAGTTGAATTCTCAAATAAAAAAAAGATATTTTGCTAAAAAAATCGAATAGTTTAGTTCTCAGTTACAAAAAATTAATGTTCAACAAAAAATAACAAATTTTCAAGAAAATAGTAAAATCCTCAAGCAAAACAGATTAATTTTAATCAAACAGTTGATGAACATTCAAACCAAAAAGACGAATATTTAACCACAATTGATCAATTTTCTACCAAAACTGAAATAGTTACAATTTCAGTTAAAAAAGTTAATCTTCAACCAAAAACAAAACGAATTTTCAGTAAATAGTTTATTTTCAGTCAAAGAGATGAATTTACGACTAAAATGATGAATCTTTAATCAAAAAATAACTTCTTAACAAAGTAGTTAAACTTTCAACCAAGTAGTTGAATTTTCAACTAAAAAAGAGAAATTTTGCACAAAAAATAGAACAGTTAAATTTTCCACCAAAAAAATTAATTTTCAACGAAAAATGTAATAGTTGATATTTCTACCAAAAAGCATTTTAATTTTAAATAAAAAATAGTTGAACTCAACGAAAAAAGAAGAATTTGCAACAAAATAGTTGAATCCTCGACCAAAACAAATTAATTTTCAAGTAAACAGTTGTATTTTTAATAAAAAACGATTAAATTCCACGAATAATGTAATTGTTGATATTTCTACCAAAAAAGTAATTTTAAATCAAAAACAGTTCAATTTAACCGACGAAGAAGAATTTTCCACAATAATAGTTGAATTCTCGACCAGAACAGAATAATTTTTGAGCAAACAGTTTCTTTTTTAACCAAAAAGGATGAAATTCCTACCAAATAGATGAATTTTCAACCGAATAGTTGAATTTTCAACTACAAAAGAATATTTTGGAACCTAAAATCGAATAGTTGAATTTATAATTAAAAAAATTAATGTTCAGCAATGAATGAATAAATTTTCAAGAAAATAGAAAAATCCTCAAACAAAAGAGATTGATTTTAATCAAATAGTTCCATTTTTGACCAAAAAAGATGAAATTTCTACCAAAGTTAAAAAGTTATTTTTCAACAACAAAAAAATGAATTTTCGAGAAAGTATAGTTTAATTTTCAACCGAAAAGATGAATCTTCAACCAAAAAATTATTTTTTAACTTAGTTACTTTCAACTAAGTAGTTGAACTTTTAACTGAAACAGAACAATTTTTTCACCAAAAATGGACTAGTTAAATCTACCCAAAAAAATTAATTACCAACAAAAAATGTAATAGTTTATATTTCTACAAAAAAACCTTTTGATTTTAAATCAAAAATACTTGAATTCAATCAAAAAAAGAAGAATTCTCCACAGAATAGTTGCATCCTCGACCAAAACATATTATTTTTGAAGCAAACAGTTGCATTTTTAACCAAAAAATACTAATTTTCAACCAAAAAGGATAACTTTTTAATAAAATTGTTGCATTTTCATCAAAATCATGAAATTTGAAACCAAATAGTTGCATTTTTAACAAAAAAATAAAATTTCTACCCAAAAGACATTAATTTTCAACCAAGAAAAATTTGTTAGTCAAGGGAAAAAAGTTTTAATCAAATTGATGAAGTTTCCATGAAACAGTTAAGTTTTCAACATGAAAATATCAATTCTCAACCAGTAGTTGAATAATTTACCAAAATAGTTGAATTTTCAATCCAAAAGTACGAATTTTTTACCAAAAAGGATAACTTTTTAATAAAATTGTTGAATTTTCATAAAGTAAAGAAAAAAAATGTAAACCAAATTGTTCAATTTTCCACAAAAAAATTAATTGTCGAACAAATAGTTCAATTCTCTACCAAACAGTTGAATTTTCAACCCAAAAAGGCGAATTTTCAACAAAACATTTGAATTTTCAACCAAAGAGGATAACTTCTCAACAAAGTTGTTGAATTTTCATCAAAAGAATCAAATTTTAAAAGAAATAGTAAAATATTTAACCAAAAAATATGGATTCTTAACCGAAAATAAATTAGCAGACTACTCAACCAAACATAATTAACTCAACAAAAAATATAAAAACGAGAAAAAGGGGGAAAGAAGTGAATTATTATTTATTGTTTAATTTTATATTATTTTTAGGTTTATTAGGTGAATAGAGGTAAGATTTTTCAACAATTAATGAGGTAAAATTATTATATTATTATTATCAATTAATAATTATATTATTATATGCTAATATTTACATAATTCGCATTTTATTCCATGTAACTTTGGTATTTTGTTCAAACGCACCATCGGAGTTTGACCAATCGCTTCTAAAATATTTGGTAATACCTTTTTCTGATCCACTGGACTGAAACAAAATAAATAGAATAAGTAAGACAGTAACTTTTCAAACAAATTAATCATAATTGCATTCATAAAAAATTACCGATATAAGTGATTAGCCAATAAATTAACTGAAGTACATGTTAGATTTTAATTTAGTTTTTCTTAAAGAGAAATCCGTGAACTATATTTAACGTAACTATATTTAAAGATTATCTATTTACTGTCAGAATTAAAAACGGTAAAGTTATAGGGAATGCTTTCCCCGAAAAAATAATTAATGATTTATTAAAATTTACCAATTTTTTTAAATTGATAAGAAGCGATAGTAAGTAAAAATTTAGTTCCAAAAACTATTTTTAAAGTAATTATTTTCCGTAAGCTAAAATTTTTTTAATACAAAATAATGTTTTTTCTTTCATAATACATGACTGATTATTTTATTTAAATTCTTAAAATTATAGAAATCTTTTTTCCCCCAGATTAATGATAACATTTTTAAGAAAATGTCTATAAAAAACAATAAATAGAAATGTATACAAGTTTTTAAAATGTTCTTGTTACAATTTTCTGATTTTTGGTTAAAAGTGCAACTGGTTGAAAAATAATCTTTTTGGCTGAAGATTCAACTATTTTTGTTGAAAATTCGTCTTTTTCATAAATAATTTAAAATTTGAAAAGATTTCAAAAAAATTGTATCCAACTGTGGATTTTGGAAAATTTCGAAACAATACTTAGAAGCGTTTTAAGAATTTTTAAAGGTTTCAAGAGAATAAAAAAATGTTCTTAAGCTCCATAGAAAAATTGCATAGGACTTTTTATTTTGAAAAATAAATTATAAGAGAAAATTGAAAAAGACTTCAAAACATTTAAAATGATTTCCTAAAATTTCGAAATGAACATAAGAGATTTTAAAGCACAATTTTTAATAAGTTCTTGTTGGAATTTTCCGTTTTTGAATTTGAGACCCGGTTTAAATGTTTCAAGTATAATTTTTATCTTAAAATTTATATTTTTGAGAATACTTAAAAAATTAAAAAGTTAAATAGGCTTCTTTTATATTTATTAAATTTTCAATTATATGTATGAAACTCACTTGATGTGTTTTGTATGGGGAGTGTTTGTTGCATTCGGTTTCCAAGTGCATCGTTTTGGCTTATCCGGTCTTACAGACTCCATTTTGAAAATCTTTCCGTAATAGTTGTTAGGAAAGAATAAAAAAATGAGTAATTCACCTAAACTTTTTGTTTACAACCGAAACTGTTTTCCTAGTACCGTAAAGTTCTAAGCTATGGACAAGAAGCGATGTGGAATGCAATAGAAAAAAAAATTTGTTTTCCTTAACACGCTATATTTATACTTCCACTACATTCGAACCATTGTAGATTATTAGTATTCGCAAGTGCGCAACAGACTGCAATCGCCAGTGTACTTAAAGGAAAAGTAGTTGCATTCCCCTTCTCCTACTGCGCTTTATCAGCGTTGTAGGTTGTGGTTTCTCCATTTTTATTTTTAATAGAGTGTGGGTAAAGTTCTTAACAAAGTACCAGAGTCCAAGGGACAATAAATATAATTTAGAAAATAAATTCTCCTGGACCACATAAAAAATGTATCTAATTATTAGTGCCAAAAATTAGCTCTCTGGAAAAAAGTCTTCTTTGATTTGAAGAATTGAAATGGTGTTATCAGTTATGTAGAAGAAAAAACATTAATTTATATAAAAACAATTCAAGACTTACAAAAAACAATTATTTTAACAATATTTTTTGTGACGGATTTTTTTCTTACCGTTGCTTCTAACCAAGTTTTTAGAAATGACAAAATTTTAATAAATCACCTCTAATTTTTTTGGAAAAAATAATACATACTTACAACTCTACTAATTCAGTTTTTATTAATTTAATTTAATTAATTAATTAATTAAATTTAATAATTTAAGTTTTTTTAATTAATTAATTAAATAATTATTTTTGAGTTAGAAAAAAAAAATAATTAATAATTAATTTAAAAAATAATTTATTTATTTATTTTATTTTATATTTAATTTTTTTTTTAATAATAATTGAATGTATTTAATTAAATAATTTATTAATTTATCAATAATTAATTTAATTAATTAAGTTAATTTCCATTTTTTTAATTGGTAGGAAGCGATAGTAAGAAAACATTCAGTTGCAAGAAACATTGTAAAAATAAATATTTTAATTCTTGAAATCATAGGAAATCTATTTTTTCAGAAATATGATTTTCGGCGAAAATTCTATTCACACTTTTTCCCTTATTCCAAACTTTCCCTCTTTTCTAAAAAATTCCTGTTTTTCCCTCTATTTTCAAGAAACTTCCCCTTGTTCCAACTATTTTGGATGAAAGTCAATTCTTATTGGGTGTAAAGTCTACTATTATATTTTTGGTTCAAAATTCAACTTTTCTGGGTAACAATTTAATTATTTGGTTGAAAATTTAATTATTTTATTAAAAAGTTAACAATTTGGTTGAAGAGCCCTATTTTTTGGTCAAGAATTCAACAGTTTTTTGCAAAATCATCTTTTTGGATAGAAAATTCATCTTTTTTAGTATAAAAGTAATCTTTCTTTGTTTAAAATGAACTTTTTTGTTGAAAATTCAACTCTCGTCTAAACATTTCAATTTTCTGTGTTGAAAATTCAACTGCGAGGTTGAAAATGCAATTGTTTGGTTGAAAATGCAACTATTTTGGTTGAAGTTTAATCTTTTCAATTCGGAATTTTGACAATTTGATTAAAGATTCAATTTTTTGTTAAAAGTTCAAATTTTTGTTGAAAATTGAACTGTTTTGTTAAACATTTGTTTTCTTGGATAGAAAATTCATATTTTTGGTAACAAATTTATCCTCTTTTTTAAAAATTTAACTATTTTATCAAAAATCCAACTTTTTGACTGGAAATTGAATTTTTTTTTAACATTCGTGTTTCTGGATAAATTGTTTTTTTTATAGAAAATCTTTTTTAGTTGAAAATAAACTGTTCTTGTTTTGAAATTCAACTTTCATCGAAAAAATCGTCTTTTTGGCTTAAGGATTCAACTTTTTGTTTGAAAACTCGTCCTTTTGGTAAAAAAAATGTTTCTTCTTGATTGGAAATTCAACTATTTGGTTGAAAATTCAATCAGTTTTGTTGAAAATTAATTTTTTTTCAGTTGGAAATTCAACTATTCGGCTGAAAATTCATCTTTCTGGGTTTAAAATAAACTTTTTGTTCAAAATTTATCTTTTCGAGATTAAAAGTCACATTTTTGCTAAAACTTTCGACTTATTAACCTAAAAACTCAACTATTTTGATAAAAATTCATCTCTTTTGCTATAAAATTAATCTTTTCTTGAAAATTCAACTTTTAGTTGAAAATTTAGCTTTTTTGGTCGAAAATTTACTTTCTTGTTGCAAATTTGTCTCTTCTCTGGTAACAGTTTAATCTTCTTCGGTTAAAAATTCAATTTTTTATTGAAAATTGATCTTTTTCAGTAGTATTTTCAACTTTTTGGTTGAAAATTCGTCTTTTTGGTTGAAAATTGAATTATTTTGTAGGTGATTTTTTTTTTAACTTAAAATTTAACTTCCATTTTCGATGAAAAATTTATATTTTTTTTAGTAGAAACTACAACTATTTGGTTGAAAACTCGTCTTTTTCGGTAAAAAATTATTATTTTCGCTTCATAACTCATCTTTTTGGTTGAAAATTCAATTATTTGGTTGAGGATTCAACTATTTTGTTCAAAGTTAATTTTGTTAACTGAAAATTTAACTATTCCACTTTTGGTTTAAAATTTATTTTTTTTTTAGTAGAAAATTCATCTATTTTGTTGAAATTGCAATATTTTAATTTGAAAAGTTAGGAACTTAAAGCGTTTCACATTGAATTCAATGTGGTATGTACATTAATTTTATTCAAAAGTAGTTATTCCCCTATGATTCTCCTATTTTCATGAATTAGTCACTTTTTAGCTTAAACCAGTCACTTTTTAGCTTAAATTAGTCACTTTTTTTCAAGTACATTAATCTTTGGCAGCCCTGCTGATTAAAAATAATATAAAAATTCTGTTTTATATCAGACAATAAAGAAAACATTTTTACCCGAACTTACTAAGGGAAATGACCATATATTTTATCAAGATTTGCGGTAGCTAATAGCCGCCGAGAATTCAAAACAACCACCGTAATCTTCTCGAAAGAACAAAAATAAAATTATTTGTATTGAATTTTTATTTTATTTTCTTCATTGAATGATACAAAAATCACATTTCTTATTAATAAATAATTTTAGTATTTGTATTAGGAAATTATAAAAGTACTTTTGCTGTTGTCGATGAAATCTATCAAATCTATTTGAGTAAGAATTCCGACGAATCGATCCTCTTTCTCTTCATCTAATACAACCGCATAATTTTCTTTCTCGAGAATCCTAGAAATTATACCGAGGCTTGTTCTTAAATCTATTTTTCGAAATTCCTTCTTCATGATTTGCTCAACAAAGTCGCTTCTCTGTAATTTTCCAGAAATTAAGTCACTTAGAATCTCGTTTAAAGTTACCATTCCTACGACCTCGTCTTTTTCATTCGTGATTGGAAGTTGACGGAAATGTTTTTCCTGTAGCATATGCAGTGCTTCTTTGCAAGTTGATTTTTTGGAAAGAGTAGTAGGATATTTTATTAATATACTGGAAACTGGCAGGTTCCACCACCATTTGTTGCTTTCAATTGGCTCTGAAGGACTCTGGAAAATAATTATTCAAAATTACAGAAAAAGAACAATTTTGCAGGATGTCTACTATCCGGAAAAACCAGGAATACCGGAATATAGCCGGAAATTAAAAAAAAAACCAGGAATTAACAATTAATACAAATTCGAGCCGGGAATTACATTTTATTTTTTTTATTTTTCATTAAAAAAAAATTAATTTCGTGCATCCGCACTCGCTATTTATTATTACTTGAAATTAAAAAATATGTATTTAAAGTTTAAATTATAATAAGTATTTAAAATAGTTTAAGAAAAAAATACAATATATTTAAAAAAGTTAAATAATTCCTATTTTGAAAACAATGAGCTATTAAGCTATTTTTCTGGAAATTTGATGATAAGACTTTTGTATCCTACGATAAAAGTGTTTTAGAGATAAAAAAATATTTGCAATTTAAAATTATCAAACTAATTGCTTTTAAATAACTATGTTAATGATACAACCTTACAAAAGTATTCAAATATTTATGTATATTTATTTTAATGAATTATGTTTTCCTGCCTACAAAATTTGATAGAATAAACTATAAAGTTTTTTTTTTAATTCTGTTCATACAACGTTCTTTGAGCCGATGCTTTAATTATGCACAATTTAAAAAAAATAAATTTAGGAAAAATACGATAATATTAAAAGATATTTAGAATTTTCAGAAAATTATGCGAAATTAAATTGAAATCATGTCAGAAGATATTGAGAAGGTTTAGAAGTTTTGAAAAGATTAAAAAATAATTAAAAAATAAAAAATAAATAAAAAAAAAATTAAAATTTTCAAATTCGTCTTTTTGGTAGAAAATTAATGTTCTTAGTAGAAAAATATAATCGTTTTTGTAGAAAATTCAATTATTTGCTTGAAAATGATTTTTTTAAAATTCTACTCTTTGGTTAAAAATTCGACTGCTTCTTTGAAAATTCTTCTATTTGGATGAATCCAACTTTTTTTCATTGAAAATTAAAATATGTTTTAGTTGAAATATCGACTGTAAAATTTTTCGTTGAGAATTTATTCATATTTTTTAATTAAGAATTCATGTATTTTGTTAGAAATTCGTATTTTTTGGTAGAAAATTAATGTTCTTTGTTGAAATTCATCTTTTTGGTAGAAAATTCAATTATGTTGTTGATTGAAAATTATTTCGTTGTTATTGAAAATTCAAATTTTTAGTTAGAAATTCGTCCATGTTTTTTGTTTGATTCATCATTTCAGTTGAAAATTCATCTCTTTGGTTCAAAATCTAACTATTTCGTTGAAAATTCGACTATTTTGGTAGAAAATTAATCTATTTGATTGAACATTCACCTAATTGGTTTAAAATTAACTTTTTTGTTGGAAACGTATATTTTTGGGTTAAAAAATTTAACTTTTTGGAGAAAATTAGTGTCTTTTGGTAAAAATTTAATCTTTTGTTGTGTTAAAATTCAACTGATTGAAAAATAATCTTTTTTTGTTAAAGATTCATTTTTCTTTGAAAATTCTTTTTTTTTCAAAAATAATTTAAACTTTAGAAATATTTCAAACAATTTAAATCCAATTATGGATTATTGAAGATTTCGAAACAAAATTTAGAAGCGTTGTAAGCATTTCGAAACTTTCATATGATTTTTTATTTTAAAAAATGAATTCTAAGAGAAAATTGAAAAAGATTTCAAAGCATTTAAAATGATTTCCTAAAATTTCGAAAAAAGTCATAAAGGATTTTAAAGCAAAAATTTGCAATTTCGTAAAATTACTAAATTAAAAAAAGAGATATATAGAAGTTTGAAAAATATTTAAAAATAATTTCAAACTTGTAAGGATTTCAAAAGTTTTTAAACAAAATATGAATTTTTGAAGATTTTGAACAAAAAATTAAGATATAGTTTTTAACTTATTGGGTATTAGCTATTGATTATTGATGAATTATTGAAGAGTTATTACAAAGCATCATTATAAATATTATTTATTTTAATGCTAAATAAATTGCACATTAACTATGCTATCAACACATTTAATTATAATTAAACTGCCATAATAAAAGAATAAAAATAGTTTTTTGTAATTATTCTTCAATAATCAACGACTACTAAAAAATTGTTCAATTGAAATTGATTATATCCTAAATGATTCAAAATGATTAAATGGCTCAAACTTAAAATTATTTTACTAAAATTAGTGAATTCATTACTGTAGTATGCTCTTGAAACAAAGAACGTAAATTTCTTTTCCTAACTCACCAAAAAACCATTAATCTCCATCCAATAATCCGAAACAAATTTCGTCATATAATTTCGAATTCCATCTGGTAATAAAATTACAACCCGCTTATCTGCTGGCAAATCTTTTGCCAATTTTAGAGCAGCAGACACAACTGCTCCTGAACTTCCTCCAACGAGTAAACCCTCATCTTGAATCAGACTTCGAGCTGTTCGAAAAGATTCGCAATCGTTCGATTTTATCCACTTATCTATGACATTCTTATCCAGACTCGTAGGAGAAAAAACATAGCTGAAAATGTCCAATTTTCACTCTTTATCAATTTCTAATTCAAATTATTATAATAATAATGACTATATTTACCCAATACCCTCCATTTGCCATCTTGTGACTGTAGTTTCATTTAATTCCGGAGGTTCTGCCACAATACTACCTTCTGGATCAACTGCAATTATTTTAGTATTGGGAGATAATTCCCGAAGTCTTCGACCAATTCCAGTAAGTGTTCCTCCAGTTCCAGATCCAGCGACAAAATAATCGATTTTACCCTCGGTCTGCTCCCAAATTTCTTTGGCTGTCTGTTCATAGTGAGCTAGTGCATTTGCACAATTTGTGAACTAGAAGATTTTATTTTTTCCATTTTTTCATTTTTTTATTTGTGGAAATAAGTGTATTAATTAAATTTTCCTTGAATTTAAAGCCTCATAGGTCAGTGTTCTCTTAATGAAATTAAAGTATATTTTTTAATAACATTCTAAAAGTTGAAAATAAAATCCGTGGATTTCCTAACGCAAACATTGGACCCCTTTTCGTACCCCCCCCCCCCCCCCCCTTTTACAAAGCTTCAAATCATTTTTTTTAAATCATGAACAAAAATGCAAGACATTAGAAAACAAGACAAAATAGATTAATTTTTAACTATATTGTTAAATTTCCAATGAAACTCTTGAATTTTCAACCAAAAGGATCAATTTTTCAACCAAGAAGATTAATTTTCTACCATAAACGACGAATTTCCAGCCAAAGAGAATTTTCAACAAAAATTATGAATCTTCAACGACAAAAAGAAATTTTTGCCAAAATAGTTAATTTTAGAACCAAATAGTTGATTTTTCAACCAAGCAGTTGATTTTTTAATTACACAGTTGCATTTTTAACTACAAAATATGAAATTTCTTCCAAATGAGATATTAATTTTCAAACAAAAAAGACGAATCTTCAGTAAAATAGTTTAATTTCCAATCAAAAAAGATTTTTCTGCCAAGAAAGAAAATTTTAACTAAATTGTTGATTCTCAAGTCAGAAAGATTAATTGTCTACAAAACAGTTAAATTTTCTACCAAAAAGACGAATTTTTAAGCAAAGAGATGAGTTTTCAACAAAAATCAATGAATCTTCAACCAAGAAAAATGATTCTTTAACAAAGTAGTAGAACTTCAACCAAATTGTTGAGTTTTCAAACAAAAAGAATTATTGTCTACGAAAAATGTAATGCATAGTTCATATTTGAACCAGAACCGATTTTAGTTTTAAATAAAAAATAGTTGAATTCATCCAATACAAAAAACGAATTTTCAATAAAATAGGTGAATCCTCACCAAAAAGTTGCATTTTAAACCAACAAAAAATGATACCAAAAGAGATAAATTTTTAACGAAAAAAATATTTTTCAGTCAAGAAATAAAAACCGTTTCAAACAAATTGTTGAATTTTTAAATCAAAAAGATATGAGTTATCTACAGATCAGTTAAATTTTCAAGCCGATGTTATGAATTTTTGACAAAAACAAATTAGCAAACTCCGTTTTTAAAGAAATGGTTAACCTCATAATTTTGTTATTTTTGTAATTTCTGTTCTTCATACTCTAATCTTTTTTAAAGTGCTACTAACAACGTTCTGAACATTTACAAGCTATTAGCTGATAAGAATAGATTAGAAACAAATTTAAAAGTCAAAGGAAATTAGAACAGGAAAAGCAGGTTTTTCAAATCGACATTTTTATGTTTTTTAAATTATTTCATTATAACATACTTAGAAAAATACTTTTAACAACTCAGAATTCTGTACTGAAAAGAATACACTAGAAAAAAATTGATGAGAACAAGAAATCAAAATCTATCTACTCAAAATTAAAAAAAAAATTAAACATGAACATTTTCTGCTCAATCTTTGATCTTCTTACATTTTTTTCTCATGTATTTTTATCAGTAAAAAATGCTGAAGTGTTCAAGAGATTATTCAAAGCTTGCTAATAAAAAATGCTTTAAATACAAAAGTGACCAGAAATCTTGATAAAAAAAAAAGTTTTAACTAACTTGATCAAGAATGACACTATTGGGAATTTTTTTACGCAGCTTTTCAGATGCTGAAAAAATTCCATCTGGTCCATCCCAGGGAACAGTATTTGGAATTCTCACAACTTCGCTGCCGAGAGCCTGAATCAGGCACTGCTTTTCAATTGACATTCTTTCAGTCATAAAAATAATGCATTTATAGCCTTTTACAGCAGCTGCCAATGCCAAGCCAATTCCTGTATTTCCACTGGTAGGTTCAATAATCGTGGCACCTGGTTTTAATAGGCCTTTTTCTTCAGCTTCTTCAATCATTCGATATGCTATTCTATCTTTCAGCGAACCTCCTGGATTCATGAATTCGCATTTCACCACTGGAATTTTCAAAAACGAATCAAAAAGTATTCTTATGGTTTCAGTTTAATTGCTCCAAGTCCAAACTAAAAAAGTTTTAGTTCTTTCCAAAAATACTCAATTACCCCAGAGAGGGTATGAAACAAAATTATAAATTTGTATAACAGGCCATAAAGTACTCAAGTCCTTTACATTTTCTTGATAGATTTAAGCCCCTAATTATCAGACCCTATTTTCATTCCTTTTTTCTACATTTTTAAAATAGGCACCCCCCTTTTCTCAGGATCGTCAGTTTTGACTCCCCTACCCCTTATCTAACATAATTTTTGCCGACTAAATTTTTTTCGTGAATTTCTTTAGGGGTCATCTAAAAATAAGGTAAAACGATTTGGGGAAAGGGGTATGTTCAAATTGTTCTATTTTTTATGAATTAAGAAAGTAGTTCAACTTTCAAAGAAGAAGTTGCAAATTTCCGGAAAAAATAGATAAATTCACAACACAAAATTTAATAGTTGATATTTTAACCAAGGAAAGATTTTCATTGTAGATCAAAAACATTGAATTGAACCAAAAAAATATGAATTAAAAAAAAACTTAAATCTTTAACAATGAAAGATTTTTCAGTCAATGAAAAAAAAATTTAATCCAAAATGTAGAATTTTCAACCAAGAAGATTGATATTCTACTGTACAAGACGAACAAATTACATAAATTTTCAACCATGTAGTTGAATTTTTAGACTAAAAAGATCAATTAAAAAAAAAGTAGAAATTTTTATTTTTATTTAAAAAAATTAATTTTCAATACAACCAAACGAATTTTCTACCAAACTATTGAATTTTCAAGACAAAAAGACAAATTTTCGATACAAAACAGTTGATTTTTCAATACGAGAATATAAGGTTTCAACAAAAAAAGTTAATTTTCAATCAAGTATTTCAATGTTAAGTTAAACAAATTAGTTTTTAACCCAAAAAAGAAATTTTCGACAAAATACATCCATTTTTAACCAAAAAGTTAAATTTCCAATCAAGAGGATCAATTTTCTACCAAAAATTGAATAGTTAAAGTTTCATTTGAAAAAATTAATTTTCAATAAAAAAACGAGTCTTTTACGAAATAGTTTAATTTTCTACCATATAGCTGAATTTTCTACCAAATTTTTGAATTTCCAAGACAAAAAATCGAATTTTCAACCCAAAAATATGAATTTAAAAAAAATGAATTTTCGACCAACTTGTTAAACTTTCAAAGCAAAAAGACGAATTGTCTACTAAGCAGTTGAATTTTTAACCCAAAAATATAAATTTTTAACAAAAAAGTTAATTTTCCACCAAACAGTTGAATTTTCAAGTAGAATTATGAATCTTCATAAAAAAAATGAACTTTAATAAAGTAGTTCAAATTTCAACTAAGGAGTTGAATTTTCAACTTAAAAGATGAATTTTTAACCGAAATTTTACCCCATGTAAGACAGCATAAAAATGTTTGCCCCTCCCCCCCCCCACACCCAAAAGATTTTACGCAATTGATGTACCTGCTTTAAAATTTTTTTATGAATGTGAACACTATAATTGAAAAATATAAATAAAGTGGAATCTAATGTGGAAAAATTGAATTAAAAGAGTTCAAAATTAAATAATTTTAGAAAGAAACTTTGAACATTGAATGATTTTTAATTTAACGATTGTGACTTAAAAGCATTCACTGAAATTTTCCAAAATTGGTTAACCATATTTTTTATTTCAGAGTGGCCGCTGGACAAGGAAACCGGGAAAGTACCGGGAATTTTTTGAGATCAGAAAAAATCGAGAAATGACAGTGAATTTATTTTTGACCGGGAGTTTTACAATTTATTAGAAAAAAAATCTATCCAACCAATTAAACAATTAACAATTAAAAGCGTTTGAAATTGAAAATTTGTAATAAAAAAAAAGTTTTTAGTTTGTCAACTGTGAACATAAATTAATTAATGATTTTAAAAACTGAACTATACTTTAAGTAATAAAATGTGAACAATAATTGATTTTACAAGACGATTCTGAATCTAATCATAATTAAAGAATTTACCGATTTTAACGTTAATAATTGAACTATTTCAATTCGAAAGCCGTAGTAGTTAAAAAAAATGTAAAAGTACGATTGAAAATTTATAAACTATTTTCAGTTTAAAAATTACTTAAAATTAATAGATTAATATTATAATTAAACGCCTTTATTAAATTTAAAATTCTGTACAAATATTGTTTCAGTCTAAAATATTTCATTTTTAACCTATTCAATTTGAAATTTTTTAATTGAGAAAAAGAAAAATGATTAATTATTTAGTAATATTCGAATGTTCATTTAAAATCGAGAAATTCTAAATCAAATATTCAAAACTAAACAATTTAAAACTGAATTGTTTGAAATTGGAAGTCTCGAATCTTTAAATTTCCAAAGGGTTAAATTTAAACCTTAAACGTTACAATTTTAAATGTATTTAAAAAATGTTTAATTTGCAAGTGAAATAGTCGAATTTTGATGTACAAAGAAAAATTGATCTCTTATTGTTTTAGAAAAAATTCGAGTAAGTTGAAGGGATGTTTAGAAGTATTGAAAAGATTAAAAACTAATTTAAAACTTGAAATGAGTTCAAATAATTCAAAACAAAATGTAGATTTTTTCAGATTTCGAACAAAAGATTTAGAAGCTTGTTAAGAATGGTTAATGGTTTCAAAAGAAAATTCAAAATGATCTATTCTTTTGAAGAATTAATTTTAAGAGAATATTGAAAACGATTTCAAAAGATTTCCAAAATTGTCAAAAAAGAATACTGGAATCTGGAAGAGGCATTTAAAAATTTGGAACAAATTAAAAAAATAATTTAAAACTTAAAAAAGATTGCAAACAATTTTAAGCAAATGTAGATTTTTTAAGGTTTTGAAATAAAATTTTGAAGCTTTTTAAGGAATTTGAAAGGTGCTGAAATAATAAATAAAATTTCTTGATATTACTAGTAAAATTAAAAATTATTTTGTATTTTGTAAACATAAGTTTAAGAGAGGTTTTAAAAATATTTCAAATGAAAAACAAATTTGGATCCATAAATAGCAATTGAAAAATTATTGATTTTAAACTTTTAAAATAAAAATAATTTCATTTCCAATTTAAAAAGTGTTCAGTTAAAAAAAAAAAGTTTTAATGTTCATTTTTTAATGTTTCCAGCTTAAAATTGCTGAAAATGACATCATTTTGAAAATTTACCAATTTATTTATTCATTCTTAAATTTAGAGCATTGAAAATAACATGGATATATATTTTTTTAATTGAATCCGAATCTTTGAACTGTAAAAATTGAATAAAAAAATTTACAGTTTCACAGCATTCAATAAACAAATTTTAATTGAAAAATGTTGATAGCTTTCATTTTTTACGTGTAAATTCTATTGAATCAATTTTAAAAGTTTAAAATTTAAGAGTTCCACTTTGAGTGCTTTAATTTGCATTTCAGTTTTTTTTACTTCAAATGAAAACATTTTTAGCCTTAAGATTTCGAATTTTTTTATTTCATTATCTGTGAAAATTTTAGCGAACCGGGAAACCGCCGGAAAATGACCGGGAATTTTGTTCTTGGATTAAAAAGGCCACCATGTATTTATAAATTTAAGATTTAAAAATTAACCTTCAAAAGAATTATTTTTTTAACTTTATTTTTTCTCAAAATAAATGTTTTGTTTTCTTATAAATTGTGTAAAAATTATCTAGTTTGAAAATATAATAATTTTTGGACTTTTCCTGAAAAATGAAATTTAATAATTACAATATATAATGTAAGTAATCCGTAATCAATATTTACATAATTCGCATTTTACGCCGTGTAATTTTGGTATTTTGTTGAGACGCACCATCGGAGTTTCACCAATCGCTTCCAAAATATTTGGCAATATTTTATTTTTATCCATTTGACTGAAATAAAAGAAACTAAAGTAGAAACATTGATCGATAAAATAGATTTAAATTTTCTGTTAGATTTTCAAAAACAATTAAAATTTTTAATTTTTGAAATGTTTTATTAAGTCTAAATACTTAATTTTGTTTTGGTTTTTAGTATTCGCGGATTATTTTGTTCCTGAAAAGATTCTCTACAATTCTGTCGTGTTAATAAATATTTAAAAAATAAATGTCAAATGACTAGCTTGTTTTGATTAAAACTCCATCAAATAGAACAGAATAGTAGAGAATATTCCCTGTATAAAAAATGGCGACATTGGAAATCAATTGAATTTAATAGAACACTTTAAAATGTAAAATTGCAATTGGCTATTTTCGAATTTTATCTTTAAAATACATCCTAAAGTGCACAACTTTCGTTGTTATAAAATAGGGTTGGTCGAAAAAACAAAGTTTTGAAAATCACAAATGGAACTATGTAAAAAAAAGTAGGAGATTAGGACCCTGAAAAATTCATTCGATAAACGCCTTCGAGTTTGCGCCTTAACAAAATATGTTTGAAAAAATTCTTATTTTCGTAATTTTGATATTTTCGTGGATGTCAAATTTTTTTACATTTTTGGAAGCCTTAAACGACTCCCCAAAGTATAGATTTTTATTTGCAGCCCCATCAGAGATTATTAATTTTTAGTGGACCCCTGTTTTCAACAAATAATTTTGCAAACCCAAGGCGATTATCGATCGAATCCAAATTAATTATGCTTTTTCAGGGTCTTAGTAAGATACTTTTCCACATAGTTCCATTTCCGATTTTCAAAATTTTGTTTTTTCAACCCACCCTATTGTAAATTATTGTAGCTAATAACGAGAACACTGTGAATTAGCTTTTACATTTTAGCAAAATGTCGGATTCAAAGTTTACAATCTGAATTGCATTCAATCGACATCGATGGAATAATTTTTGACAGAGTTTTTAAAAATAAAATAAGCGATTAATTATACAAATTGAATTTAGAATTATAATTATTATCCACAGGCAAAGAAAAAACGGAAATACCAAACAACTTGTATCTACAATGTGGCTATATTTACTTACTTATTGAGTTTTGGATGTGGTGTATCAGCAGAATTAGCTTTCCATGTACATCGCATTGGTCTATTTGGTTTTAGAGCCTCCATTTTTACACTTTTCCTTCAGTATTTTTTGAAAAGAAAAGAAGAATTAAAACTAGGTAACTGTTTCTTTAACTTAAACCCCGAAAAACTACTCTGGGTGTTTCAAGCCGGCTAATCTAATCTCAAAAGTCGTGAGAAGTGGCAAGATTAGAAAGTAGAAGACTGTGGAAGGAAAAGCCCGCGAAATTCTTTTGTAAATTTAAACATAAATAATTACTATAGTTACAAATAATAATAGGCAAGTGTTCGCAGCATCTTTCAAAACTGTAAATTTAAAAATGTTATATTTTGTTGATAAGCTTTCAGCTTGAAACTTTCAACACTGAATTATCTTAAAATGGAATCTTTTAAAATTAAACAATTTTGAATTGAATCATATATCGAAATATAGAAAATGTTTCATTTTTAAATATTTAAAAACTTAAGATTTTTAATTTCTATCTTCCAAATTAATAATTTTATGTTTAGAGCAATGAAAATTTGGCAGATTCCCTGAATTCCTGGAAATCTCTAAATTCATTGAATTCCCTAAAATCCTTGATTTCTCTGAATTCCCTTAAAGCTATGAAATCCCAGAAACTTGATGAATTTCCTGAAATCCTTGAATTTCCTGAATTACTTGAATATTCGAAATTCCCGTAATACCGTGAATATGGTAAAATCCTTGTATTCTCTGAATTCTCTGAATTCCCTAAACGCTCTGAAATCCCGGAGATCCTTGGATATCCTAAATTCCTTGAATATTCAGAATTCCTGAAAATCTTTGAATTCCTGTAAATCTCTGAATTCCTTAAATTCTCTTAAATCCATAAAATTTTCTGAATCCCCTGATACCCTTGAATAATTTAATTCATAAAAATCTCTAAATTCCTGGAATATTCTGAATTCCCAGAATTTCTTAAATATTGTAAATTCCTTGCATTCTCTGAATTCCTTGAATTCTCTGAAATCCTTGATTTCTCTGAATTCCCTCAACGCTCTGAAATCCCGGAGATCCTTGGATATCTTCAATATTGAGAATTCCTTGCATTCACTGAATTCCTGAAAATCTTTGAATTCCTTAAATTGTCTGAATTCTTAAATTCCCTTAAATCCATTGAATTCTCGGATTTCCTCAAATTCTCTTAAATCCATGAATTTCCGGATACCCTTGAATACTCTAAATTCATGAAAATCTCTGAATTCCTGGAATATTCTGAATTCCCAGAATTTCTTAAATATTGTAAATGCCTTGCATTCTCTAAATTCCTTGCATGCTCTGAATTCCTCGAATTCTCTGAAATTCTCGATTTCTCTGAGTTCCATGAATTCCTAGAATACTATGAATTCCCTAAACGCTCTGAAATCCCTGAGATCCTTGAGTATTCGGAATTCCCAGAATTCCTTTAATGTTCCAAATTTCTTGGATTTTCTGAATTCTTAAATTCTCTTGAATCCATGAAATTCTCTGAATTCCCTGATATCCTTGAATTTCCGAAATTCATGAAAATCTCTGAATTCTTGGAATATTCTGAGTTCCTTAGACGCTCTGAAATCCTTGAAATTCTCTGAAGTCCTTGAATATCCTAAATTCCTTGCATTCTATGAATTCCTGAAAATCTCTTAATTACTTTAACTCACTGAATTCCTCACTTCTCTTAAATCCATGAAATTCTCTGAATTCCCTAATATCCTTGAATTTTCTAAATTCATGAAAATCTCTGAATTCTTGGAATATTCTGAATTCCTTAGATGCTCTGAAATCCTTGAAATTCTCTGAAGTCCTTGAATATTCTAAATTCCTGGAATATTCTAAATTCCTTGCATTTTCTGAATTCCTGAAAATCTCTTAATTAGTTTAACTCACTGAATTCCTAACTTCTTTTAACTCCATGAAATTCTCTGAATTCCCTGATATCCTTGAATTTTCTAAATTCATGAAAATCTCTGAATTCTTGGAATATTCTGAATTCCTTAAACGCTCTGAAATCCTTGAATATCCTAAATTCCTGGAATATTCTAAATTCTTTGCATTATCTGAATTCCTGAAAATCTCTTAATTACTTTAACTCACTGAATTCCTAACATCTTTTAAATCCATGAAATTCTCTGAATTTCCTGATATCCTTGAATTCTCTAAATTCATGAAAATCTCTGATTTCCTTGAATTCTCTGAAATCCTTAACTTCTTTGAATTCCCCAAACGCTCTGAAATCCATGAAATTCTCTAAATTCCTTGAATATCCTGAATTCCTTAAATATTCAGAATTCCTTTAATATTCTAAATTCCTTGCTTTCTCTGAATTCATAAATTCCCTGGAATCAATGAACTTCTCTGAATTCCCTGAAATCTTTGAATTCTCTGAATTATTGAAAATCTCTGAAATCTCTGAATTCTCTGAAATCTTCGATTTCCCTGGATTCCCTAAAAGCTCTGAAATTCATGAATTCTCTGAATTCCCTGAAATCTTTGAATTCCTAAAAATCTTAAAATTCCTTGATTTCTCTGAATTTAAGGAATATATAGTATATATGTATATTTTATATATTACATACATGCACAGAATATGCAAAAAATTAAAGAATAAAAAAGAATTCAAAGGAATGAAACATTCATAATTACTTATTAAATACTGATATACACATATTCGAAATTACACTAATTCATTATATAGTAACTTTAAATTGAAATCCTTCACAATTGAAAAATTCCGAAAAAGCTTTGAAAACTGAATATTTTTGAGGTAGTTTTCGAATTTTCTAAGCCCCTTACCACATTAATCTGTGAAAAAATAAAACACTTGTATGAAAAATGGAACCATGCTTCTCAAATTATTATTTTTTGAAGTGATTGAACTGTAAAATTTAAAATTAGAATCATAATAATCTTGTTTTAGATTTATACATTATTAAATGGCAATGCACTGTTTCATGCCAATCGAAAATTTACGTCGGGCAAAGTTCTTTTACCACCCAAATCATATCATATAATATAATCGATAAAGTTGTATAGGTAAAGAAAAATGCAGAACAATTTTTACTCTCCATTTCTTTATTTTCCTCTCTGAGTTGTACAAGAATCACAATAATGCATTCACAATACAAATTATTTTTAAAATTCTCTTACACTGTAGTTTTAAATGCATATAATTAAAAAAAAATAGAAAATTTATTTTAATATTAGGCAATAAGAAGAACGTTCAAAATCGAACCATCTTCAAAATTTCACTTTCGCGGTTGAGAAAACTGGAGAAAACTTACGATATGTATTTCGTTATTTATTATTATTGAATATCAGTAAAGAGAGTCTGTGTATTAAAAATTGTCAAAATATTCAATCATTTAGAGTGCAGTCCAGTTAGATTGTCTTAATTAAATTTACTTTCACTTTATGTCATCAATCTTAACCATTATTGAATGAAAAAACAAACAAACATGAGATACCTTACTGTAATTTAACTTTTTCTTTTTTTCTCCATGTCCGATTTTTTAATTACTTTAGCCACATTCTTTTTTTTAATTTTTTTAAAATTATAACACAGTGGAAGAAGTCAAACTTGCATCGTTATCTATATTACACACACTTTTCTATACTTTTTATAAATAACAATAAGATTTCATTTGGCAGTATTAAAGAATCAGCAACGGAACAAATCAATCCAAACTCTTTCGCTTTCACAAGACCATTATAGATCATTATGTTGGAAAGAAATTCGAAATAAAAGCAAAAAATATTATAAAAATAGGGACCAATTTCTTTACTCTTAGGTTATTAAATAACCAACCAATCATGCTGTGCAGCAAACAATATACAGCCAAAGAACTCTCAAATATTTAAAAAAATATTACGCCTTTCCGTTCGTGTGAATTTCACCATTACTACTTCCGTTGTTGCTAATAAATTCGAGCAAATCTATTTGAGTAAGAATTCCCACGAATGCTCCATCTTTGTGCTCGTCTAACACCACGGAGTAATTTTCTTTCTCAAGAATTCGAGAAAGTCTACCAAGGGACGTAGACAAAACTACCTTTCGGAATTGTTTTGATATAATTTTTTCCGCTGGGTCAGATCTCTTCGCTTTTCCTGAAATTAGAGTACTCAGGATTTCATTAAGAGTTACGAAACCTATCACCTCGTTTTGTTTGTCGGTGACCGGAAGTTGGTGGAATTTTCCTTGTTGCAAAATATGAATGGCCTCGTCGCAAGTCGCTCCGTTGGGCAGAATCACAGGTTTGTTTATGGGAATACTGGAAACTGGGAGGTTCCACCACCATTTGTTGCACTCGATTGGCTCTGGAGGATTCTAAAAAATTGGAATAGTATTTTAAATTAAATTATTTGCAAATTTAAGAGATTTATATTCAAAGAAATTTAGATTTTTAGAGTATGTAACATCGTCAATCGCGCGCGTGTAGTTTTTCAATTTGAGGGGAAAGATCATTTTTAATACAAACTAAAAATGTTAAATAACTATATCTTTGTTAAAATCCTCTTAATACTTAAATTGGAGCTAAAATTAGATTCTGAGATCTGAGAAGAAGGAAATAAGTATTAACAATATGTTTTTAAAGTTATATAAATATAATTTTCATAAAATTCTTGAGAAAATTCAAAAAGATTTCTGAAGAGTTCAGATTCGATACAGTTTAAAATATATTGAGCTCTTTTAGAAGTCTGGAAGAAATTTAAAAATATTATATAAATTTTTGGAAATCTTATCTAGTTTAATAACATTTTTAATTTCTTAAAAACTGATAAAATTCCTAAATATATTTTTAATTGGCTCGAACTTCTATAATTTATACAAAGTTTGGCAAAATTAAAGAAATTTCCTTACAATTTTCCATATAATTTTTTGATAATTTTGGAAAACTTTTAAAATGTTTTTAAATCTTTTTAAATAGTCTCTTAAAAATAATTTTTCAAAATAATAAATCATTTCAAATTTTCCTAGGAATCTAGAAACAATTTTTGATTCTCTTAAAACCTTTCAAAATTCTTAAAGAGCTTCTTTTTTGAAATTTTCAAAAATCTACATAAAAAATTTGAAATCTTTATACGTTTTAAATTATCTTTTCATCGTTTCAAGATTCCTAAATATTTTTTTTATTTACTTTAATTTTTTTTACATTTTAAAAATCTTCCGCAAAATTAAAGAAATTTCCTTAAAATCTTCCAGATAATTTTTTCAAACATTCGGAAATCTTTAAAAAATGTTCTCATAACATTAATTTTTTTGAAATGGAAAATCATTTCAAATGTTTCTAGGAATCGAAAGAAAATTTTTTCACTCTCTTGAAACCTTTCAAAATTCTGAACGTTTTTTTTTCGAAATCTTCAAAAAACTACATTCAAACAAATTTGAAATATTTACACACAAGTTTTAAATTATTTTTAAATTATTTCAAAACTTACTCGAATTTTTTATAAAATTTTGTAATCTTGCAAAATTGCATTTTTTCAAAATATTCTACGTTCTTCTTCGAAATTTTAGGAAACGTTTCAAAATCTTTTTCAATTTTCTCTTAGAATTCGCATTCAAAATAAAAACACTTTTTGAAATTTTTCCAAGAATATTAAGAAAATTTTATTATTCTCTTGAAACTTTTTTAAATTCTTAAAAACCTTATAATTTTTTTCAAAATCTTCAAAAATCTAAAATTATTAAAATCTTACAAAATAGGAAAAATGGTCTAACATCTTTCAGATTCTTTTTCGACATATTTTGAACTCTACCAAATTTAAAATTAATCTTCTAAAATAAAACCTAAATCGTTTCTATTTTCCCCGTAAATTTTACTGTCAGTTTATAAATCATAATGCGGTAGCAAAATATTAACAAAAGAATTATTTCCCAATATTAAAAAACCATTAACAATTTAAATTTTTTCTTTTACAAAAAATGTTTAGACAGATTTAGAAAAAAAATTTTATCAAGAAGAAAATGACTTATTTGTAAATTTTGATTTACAAAGTTGATGATGCAGAAATTCTTAATCTTCTTTGATAGATAAACAAACTGAAAACATCTACTAAAAGTCATATTCAGGCAACTTCGCAACTAATCAGGTTTTCGAAAACAATGTGTCAGATATTTTCGTGATAATTGATGATATGACTTTTTTTTAGATAGGACTTGTTATCCAACTTACAATGAAACCTCTGCTCTCCATCCAATAATCTGAAACGAATTTCGTCAAATAATTTCGAATTCCATCCGGCAATAAAATCACTACTCGTTTGTCTGCAGGCAGATCTTTCGCCACTTTAAGGGCAGAAGTCAAAATTCCTCCACTGCTTCCTCCGACGAGTAAACCTTCTTCTCGAATCAGACTTCGAGCTAGTTGGAAAGATTCACAGTCGTTTGATTTAACCCACATATCGATAACATTGTTATCCAGAACTGTGGGAACAAAATCGTATCTGAAAAAAAATATTATCTAGAAACTTCTTACCTAAAGAGTATAATACTATGTATTTTGAAAAAGCAAAGTTATTTTTACCCAATTCCTTCAACTTCATAAAACGTAACCGGAGTTTTGTTTAATTCTGGAGGATCGGCGAGAATACTGCCTTCTGGGTCGACGGCCACTATTTTAGTCTGAGGCGATATCTCTCGGAATTTACGACCAATGCCACTAATAGTTCCTCCAGTTCCTGCACCAGCAACTAAATAGTCGATTTTTCCTTCAGCCTGCTCCCAAATTTCCATGGCTGTTTGGTCATAATGAGCCAATGGGTTTCCACTGTTTGTGTACTGAAAATAAGTTTAATACGCTTTCTTAACCAGGATGTCTACTGAAATCCTGGAAAAAATTCCCTGTCATTTCCAGGTTTTTTCCAGGTATAATTTTTCATAGTACGGATCCATTCAAATA
>JAABKJ010000689.1:0-46259 GCA_011634705.1 Andricus grossulariae | reverse complement strand
AATTTTCAACCAGAGAAAATTGCATTTTCAACAAAATTGTTGTATTGTCAAGCCGAAAAGACGAATTTTCTATAGAACAATTAAATTTTCGACCAAAAGAAATGTCTCTTTCACAAAATAGTTAAATTTTCAACAAAATAATTAAATTTTCAACAAAATAGTTGAATTTTATACCAAATATTAGAATGTTCAACCTACGAAGATGTATTTTCAATCGAATAGTTGACTTTTCAAATGAAAAAGATAATTTTTTATTCAAGAAAATTTTCATCGAAAAAAAACACGATTTTTCAACCCAAGAAATAAAATTTCATCCAAACGGATGAAGCTTTTAAAAAAATGAACTTTTAACAAATTAGTTCAACCTTTAACCAAGATAGTTGAATTTTTAACCAAAAATACGAATTTTCTACAAAGCTGTTAAATTTTCAATCAACCAGTTTAATTGTCAACTAAAAGCGACCAATTTTGAACCAAAAATAGAATGACTAAATTTTCAGAAAAAAGTTAATCTTCAACCAAATAGTTGAATCTTTAAATAAAAATGTTCATTTTCAACAAAAAAGGTAACAGTTAAATTTTCAGTTCAAGAAATTGAGTAAAAAAAAATCAATCAATTTTCAACAAAAAATTGAATAATGAGATTTTCAGGAAAAAATTAATTTTTAACAAAATAGTTCAATCTTCAACCAACAAAATTAATTTTGAACAAAGTAGTTCAACTTTCAACCAAGTAGTGGAATTTTCAAACAACGAAAGATGTATTCTCAATCAATAATCTAATGGTTTAATTTTAAACTGAAAACTATCAATTTTCTACAAAAAATAGAATAGATTAAATTTCAACCAAAAAGATGAATCTTAAAAAAATGAATTTTCATCAAAGAAGTTTCACTTTTAACCAAAAAGTTGAATTTTCAACCCAAAGATATACATTTTTAACGAAAAAGTTCATTTTCAACTAAACAAGATTAATTTACAATCAAAAATTGAATAGGTAAATTTTCAGTTGAAAAATTAATTTCCAATAAAGAAAAATGAATTTTCAACGAAATAGTTAAGCCCTCAACCAATAAAATTAATTTTTAACAAAGTAATATAACTTTCAACCAAGTAGTGAGATTTTCAACAAAAAAAAAAGATGAATTCTCAACGAAAAATATAATAAATTAATTTTTTGACTAAAAACGATCAATCTTCAATCAAAAATAGAATAGTTAAATTTATACACAAAAAACTTAATTTTCAACAACAAAAAAACGAATTTTTAGCGAAATAGTTCAATTTTAAACCACAAAATGAATTTTTAACAAAATAATTCAACTTTCCACCAAATAATTGATTTTTCGGCCAAAAAAGTTGAACTGTCAAAAAAATAATTAAATTTGCAACCAAATAGTACAATTTATAATTGAAATAGATGAATTCTGAAGTAAAAACATAATAGCAGACATTTCAATTAAAAAGAATGAACTTTTAACAAAAAATATTTGGATTTTCTTATTAGATTCTATTCATTCAGTTTGCATGCTAGAAAAAAAAACGAGAAACAAAGAAGTTTCTTGAAAACGGTAAAAAAATGAATTCTTTGAAAAAGGAGAAAAGAGGAGAATAGAGGAAACGGTGTGAAGTCTTGATAACATTCATACAGAATATTATAAACTTCAATTACAGTTTATCGAAATTTCCCGGACTCTTTTAGGTTTTCTCTGACATTCCCTGACCAGTTTTAAATTCTCTGATTTTCCATAATTCCCTGGCCTGTAGAAGCCCTGATTTAATAAAAATATGAGTTGGACAGTTATAAATTTTATTTTAAAAACCCAAACCTGGAATCTCCAGCTCCAGCAGCATAGAGTCTCCCATTAAGAAATAAAATAGTAATTGCTGTGCAGCCTCCACCGCCATTCTGAGCTTGTTGTTCAACCATTTGGTCCATTTGTCTATATGCTAATTCAATAGCCCCGATCACTAAGTCTCTTCCTTTGATTAAACTATCTTCTTCTTCATTAAGTAGAATACTACTCGGTATCGCTAGTAACCTTTCCTGAAATTGGATGATTTTATATACATTATAAAACTAATCTTTTTCCAATTATCTAGCGACTCATCCAGACTTTATTCAAATAAATTGATAATGCAACGTTTCGGTAACGGATCGCTAACCGCGCCAGGCATTCTCTATTACAAAGGAACATAAGAACTATTAAAAACTAGATTTTATAAACTAATAGTTGTAAAAATATTTGGAATCATTATGAAGGTTTAGAAATTTTGCTTACTAGAGTGATAACGAGTCATTATGTTGCCAATTTTTGTTCAAGTATTTTGTTAAATGATGAACACAAAAAAGATGCTTCAGGGTGCCTACTCAAATCCTGGAAAAGAATTTCCTGGAAATTCCAGGTTTTTTCCAGTTATCTCAAGTATTTTCCAGGTACAAAGCTATTCAAATATTTCGCATTTTTTAAAACAATCTGCACAGAATATGTATACAGTTTCGCGAGTTTATTATAAATAATTTGTTTTCCCAGTTAAAAATTAATTAAATAATTAAATAATACTAAAAACAGAGTTAAACATTTATTGAATTTGTCGCTAAAGTCCATGAATTTGAATAGTAGTTCAAACAAATTTTTATTTTATCTTCTTATACTTAAAATTCAGTGTATATTTAGGTTAATTAATGTGGATACTTTATTAAATTAAATTTAAACCAATTTGAATTCCTAGTTTTTTAAGTAAGAATATTGCGCTTTCATGAAGGTAGATGAATTTTGAACCAAATAGTTGAATTTTCATTAAATTCAAATTTATTCAGAAAATTTTTAATCAAAATGATTAATTTTATACAAAAAAAGACGATTTTTCGACAAAATATTTGAACTCTCAACAAAATAGTTGAATTTTGAACTGAAAATTAATTAATTGTTAGTTTGATATAATTAATTTTCTACAAAAAAAACAACAAATTTTCAACTAAAGTGATGAATTTTCAACTAAAATTATGAATCTTCAACTGGAATAGATGAATTCTAAATCAAAAAGATGAACTTTTGACAAAAAAGTATAACTTTCAATCAAGTAGTTTTATTTCCAACTAAAAAGTTGAATTTTAACTAAAATTATGAATATTTAACTGGAAAACTTGAATTTTCAACAAACAAACAAAATTTCAAACAAGAAGATTAATTTTCAAATGTAAAGATTAATTTTCTACCTAACAACATCGCTTCAAATCCCTGACTTTTCAAGTAAAAATATTGCATTTTCACAAAGACAGATGAATTTTTAACCAAATAATTGATTTTTCAAACAAAAGGATTAATTTTCTAGCAAAGAAGACGATATTGCAATAAAATAGATTTATTTTCAACGAATTGTTGAATTTTCAACTAAAAAAGACAAATTTTCAATCAATAAGTTGAATTTTGAACTAAGAAAGAACAATTTTCAGCCAAAAATGGAATAGTTACATTTTCAGTTTAAAAAAATTCAACCAAAACGATTAATTCTCAACTAAAATGGTGAATCATCAGCTAGAATAATTAAATTTTTAACCCAAAAGATGAATTTTCAAACAAGAAGATTAATTTTCAGATAGGGAATAATTTTTGCTACCAAAAAATATCGCTTCAAATTCCTAATTTTTCAAATAAAAATATTTCATTTTCACAAAGATAGATGAATTTTTAACTAAATAGTAGAATTTTCAACCAAAAAGATTAATTTTCTACAAAAAAAGATCTTTTTTCAACAAAATACATGAATTTTCAACGAAATAGTTGAATATTTTGAATTAATAAAGACCCATTTTTCAATCAAATAATTTAATTTTGAACTCAAAAAGATCAATTTTCAACTAAATAAATTAATTTTTAACTGAAAAAGATGAATTTTCAACTGAAAGGATGAAATAGTCAATTGGAATAGTTACATTTTCAGTTAAAAAAAAAAAAACATTTGCAAAAAAATAGTTATATTTTCAAAGTTATAAATTTTCAACTGAAATGATCAAGCTTCAACTGAAATGGTTGAATTTTAATCCAAAAAGATCGATTTTCAACTAAAATGATGAATCTTTAACTAGAGTAATTGAACTAAGAAAATTTTTTCAGTCAAGAGAGGGAAAAAATTGCAAACAAACTGTTAAATTTTCAAGAAAATACATGAATTTTCAACCACATAATTGAATTTTCAACTAAAAACGATCAATTCTCAACCAAAAATAGGACGATTAAATTTGTAGATAAAAGATTAATTTCAAGCAGAAAAAATCATTTTTTAACAAAATAGTGAAATACAGTAACATAAAGCTAGTTTTAAAAACAAAAAATTATAGTTACTCAATTTTATATTGCAAACTTTAGAAAAATTAGGCACGCTCTCAAAAAAATTCCCTGACAATTTCAGGTTCTCCGGAATTTTCAGGTAAGGTCTGCTTACTTAAAAACCATAGATTTGCTAAACCTTTATAATGATTCCAAATATGTATAGAAATATTATTTTATAAGATCTAGTCTTTAATAGTTCTTACGTTTCTTTATATAGAATATGCCTGCTGAGAGTCGGTCCGTTACCTAAAAGTTGCATTACCAATTTATTTGAATAAAAAATATGGATAAGTCACTAGAAAATTGTAAAAAGATAATTAATATTTTTCTCTTAATCCTTAAAATTTGTATTTATCATTCCCGGACATAAAAATCCTAGGATTTCCACATCTTTCCATAATTTTAATACAAAATATAAGCATTATATTGGTTCTTACAAGTATGACTCGGTGAAGATACAATCTTGCAGAGAGAGCCACTTGATATCCGGCATGTCCATCGAACATCGAGAATAATACATAAGGTAATGTAGTATTTGAATCAGGTAGCTTCAAATCTCCTCGAGTTGCCGTTGCTTGATCTTCGTTCCAGGTACTTTTTCCTGCATTTATGCATTCTGCGTATCCAGCACACCAGGGTAATCGACTAAGATCCCTTGGAACTATGATGGGTCTCACTCGATGATCGGCACTGACCTATTAATAAAAATTCAAAATTTGCTTTAAATTTCAGATTAATTATGAAAAATATTGAGGCTTCGAATTCCAAATATAGCCTTTATCAAAAAGAGCCTATTACATGCCCTCTACTGAATTCTGCATAAAAAGTACATTATTAGTGTCTAATTTTTTAAATTAAAATCTTGTTAAATGTTCGCTAATATCAGAGGCTAAAATATAAAATACAATACAATTTTTTTAAATTTTTGTTTGGTTAAGGATTCATAATTTTAGTTCAAAACTCATCTCTTTGGCTAAAAATGTAACTATTTCGTTAAAAAACTGTTTTTTTTATGCAGAAAACTAATCTTCTTCATTGAAAATTCATCTTTTTGGTTGAGGATTCAACTATTTTGTTAATTTTTTTTCATGAATTCAACTGTTTTTTATTTTAGATAATAATATTTTTTGTAATGAAATATAAACCATCACATTTTTTTGTTAAGAATTCATCTTTTTTGGTTAAAAATACAACTATTAGTAAAAAGTTGAACTACTTGGTTAGAAAGTCATTTTTTTTTATTGAAGATTCATCATTTTAGTTAAAAATTTGTCTTTTTCATAGAAAATTCGTGTATTTGGTTGAAAAATTTAATTATTCTCTTGGAAATTAATTTTTTGTGGACAATTCATATATTCGCATTAAAATTAATTTTTTGATAGAAGATTCGTCTCTTTTGGAAAAGTATGTAATGTTTTTTGGTTAAAAATACAACTAACTGAAAATTAATAGTTTTTGGTTAAAGATTGAAATATTTGTTCAAAAATTGTCTTTTTTGGATGAAATATATATCAACTATTACGTTTTTTGTTGAGAATTCAACTTTTTTGGTCGAAGATTCATCATTTTAGTTGAAAGCTGGTCTTTACTGGTAGAAAATTAATCTTCTCGACAGAAAATACATATATTTGGTTGAAAATTTAATTAATTGCTTGAAAATTAACTTTTTGTATGGAAAATTGATATTTTCGGGTAAAAAAGTCAACTTTTGGTAGAAAATTCGTCTCCTTTGGAAAATATCTCATGCTTTTTGGTTAAAAATATAATTTTTTGAAAATTCATGTTTTTTAGCTGAAAATACAGCTGCTTAGTTGAAAGTTAAACTACTTTGTTGAAAAGTCATTTTTTTTTATAGAAAATTAATCTTCTGGATAGAAAATTCATGTATTTGGTTAAAAATGTAATTATTTGGTTGGAAATGAACTTTTTTGTGGAAAATCCATATTTTCAGGTGAAAAATTTAATTTTTGGTAGAAAATTCGTTTCTTTGAGAAAATATTAATTGGTTTTTGGTTAAAAATACAACTGGTTAAAAATTAATCTTTTCTGGTTGAGGATTCAACTACTTTGTTGAATTTTTTTTTATGAAATATATATTAAAGATTGCATTTTTTGTTCAGATTTCATCTTTTTTGGTTGAAAATTCAATTACTTGGTTAAAAGTTTCACTACTTTGATGAAAATTTACTTGTTTGTTTAAAGATTCATAATTTTATTTCAAACCTCATCTCTTTCGCTGAAAATGTAAACATTTTGTTGAAAATGTCTTTTTTCACCGGAAATTAATCTTCTTGGTTGAAAATTCATCTTTTTGGTTGAGGATTCAACTATTTTGTTATTTTCTTTTTATGAATTCAACTGTTTGTTATTTTTAATAAAAATCTTTTCGGATTGAAATATGAAATATTACATTTTTAATTAAAGTCATATTTTTTGGTTGAAAATACAATTTCTTCGTTAAAAGTTGAACTACTTTGTTAAAAAGCAATTTGTTTGGTTGAAGATTGATCATTTTGGTTAAAAATTTATCTTTCTTGCTATAAAATTAATCTGCTTGATAGAAAATCCATGTAATTGGTTGAAAACTTAATTATTTGCTGAAAATGAACTTTTGGTGTGGAAAATCATATTTTCGGGTAAAAAATTCAACTTTTGGTAAAAAATTCGTCTGTTTTGGAAAATATTTATTGCTTTTTGGTCAAAAATACTACTGGCTGTAACTTAATCTTTTGACTGAAAATACAACTACTTGCTTAAAAGTTGAACTATTTGGTTAAAAAGTAATTTTGTTGTTGTTAAAGATTCATAATTTTAGTTAGAAATTGGTCTTTTTTGACAGAAAATTAATCTTCTCGATGGAAAACTCATGTATTTGGTTGGAAACTTAATTATTTCATAAAAATTAGCTTTTTGTGTGGCAAATCATATTTTCGGGTAAAAAAATTCAATCTTTGGTAGGAAATTCGTATCTTGTGGAAAATATTAAATGCTTTATGGTTAAAAATACGACTGGTTGAAACTTAATCTTTTCGGCTGAAAATACAACTTTTTGGTTAAAAGTTTAACTATTTGGTTAAAAGGTCTTTTTTTTATTAAGGATTCATAATTTTAGTTAAAGATTGGTATTTGTTGGTCGAAAATTAATCTTCTCGAAACAAAATGCCTGTATTTGGTTAAAAATTTAATTTTGGGTAGAAAATTCGTCTCTTTTGAAAAATATTAATTGGTTTTTGGTTAAAAATACAACTGATTGAAAATTAATCTTTTCTGGTTGAGGATTCAAGCATTTTGTTGAATTTTTTTATGAAAAATATGAAATATTTTTATGCTTTTATTTTTTTATTATTATTTTTTTTTATTTATAATTTTTATGAAATATATATAAAATATTGCATTTTTCGTTGAGAATTCATCTTTTTCGGTTAAAAATTCAATCACTTGGTTAAAAGCTACACTACTTTGTTGAAAAGTTACTTGTTTGTTTAAAGATTTATAATTTTAGTTCAAAACTCACCTGTTTGGCTGAAAATGTAACCATTTTGGTGAAAATTTGTCTTTTTTGACAGAAAATTAATCTTTTTAGTTGAAAACTCATCTTTTTGGCTGAGGATTCAACTATTTTGTTGCATTTTTTTTATTGAACTGTTTATTTTAAATAAAAATATTTTTGGATTGAAATATCAACTATTAAATTTTTAATTAAGAATTCATCTTTTTTGGTTGAAAATACAACTTGTTGGTTAGAAGTGGAACTAATTCGTTCGAAAGTAATTTTTTTGTTTGAAGATTCATCATTTCCGTGAAAAATTGGTCTTTTTTGGTAGAAAATTATTCTTTTTGTTGAAAAATTCATTTCTTTAGTTGAAAATTGAATTATTTGCTTGAAAATTAACTTTATTGTTTTGGTTAAAAATACATCTGGGTTTTTGGTTGAGGATTCAACTATTGTGTTGAAAAATTGTCTTTTTTGGATGAAGTATATATCAACTATAATATTTTTAGTTGATAATTTATCTATTTTGCTTGAAAATTCAACTATTCGGTTAAAGAATAACTTTTTTGTTTAAATTTTGATTTGAGATATCTGAAGTGTCTAAAAATCTTGTTGAATTTTCACAAGAATCTTAGAAAAATGATATTTGCATAATCTTAAAAAGAAATAAATAAATAAGCCTAACAATAAATAGTTATTCGGAATTTTTATTTTGTTTGAAAATTATTTTCCCCTCCAAATCAAGAACCTGCACGCGCGCGTAGAGCGCGATTCGTGATGCTAGTTTTAACAAAAAAACATACCTGTGTTTCATCATTAGTCAACCCTAAAAAGCTGGGTCTGCTGTAGGGTTTAGTTTCTACCTCAATCGTTAAATTCGAATTAATATAATCCGTAACTGCATCGCTATCAGAGTCATTAGGATACTGCAAACCCAATTCACTTGCACCCACTGCATTCATCAACGCAGATTTAAATCGACTCAGCATATTGATAAGTTTTTTTTGCACTCTAAAGATTAAAGTCTTTGAAGTTTAATCTTGATCAATCTTGATAAAATTCTTAGACAACTAGAGCGTCACGTTAGGTAAATTGCACAATCTGCGAACTTTTTTAAAACTAACTTTAAAAATATTATTTCACTCACAATAAAACCAAGTGTGATTATTTCACCGATATTTAAATAATATTTTTTTTAATCACGTAGAACTGTATAGTTTTTTTGGTTGTTATGATAGCGATTTTAGGTTAGCTGTCAGCTGTCAGAATTAATTATGGACTGCACGATTAAACTGAGACACATATACGTTTTCTAAGGTTGTAAATACACTCGACTTTCTTTAAATACACGATTAGGGGAATATCCATATTTTAATAACGTTTATTCACACAATAATTAATCTACGAACGACGATATAGGTTAATTTTGACATTATTTGGATACAGGGGATACAGCTTCGTCAGCGTTGTTGGCAGGGGCAGGCGAGCCAACCCAACGAAATGTAGTGTCAAGTGGCGGGAAATTTCAGATATTTTAATCAAAATGGAATACAAATCCTGTAGGACTATTGAACTAGATTTAATTTTTCAATATAATTATATTCCTTTTTTATGCATTTTATATTCCCAACACCATTGTTTAAATCAATCTTGAAATGAAAGATTTTGAATATATTTCATGATGGCAGCACTGTAGCACATGACATGTAGCATTTTAGAGGTTAGGGTTATAAATGCAATGCAAGTGTCAGATAATCAAATCTAATATTTCTTTGATATATTTGATGAATTTGTTTAAAAACGTGAAAACAAAAATAAATGTGTGAATATAAGAAAATTTTATGACGATAATATTAATTAGACGTCATTCTATTTGTTATAATAATGATGTCTGAAAGAAGAGCGAAAATGAAACCACCACGGAGGTCTGGGGAAGTAAGTTTATAAGCTTATAACATATTTATCAAAAACATTCCACTAGTAATATATTTTTTCATAAATGTTTAGAAATTCCTCATTTTTTAATATTCAAAAAATGTATTATTTTGTTTAGAATGTACAGAACACTAACATTTCAAAGATAACCTCAAATTTGTCAGCTTTATACTGAATGTGTAAATAATTGATATAATATTTTATGATTTTATTGTGTTTATTACATGCATATGCAGGGTGTCTCTTCACCTGGAAAACCTGAAATCCCTGGAAGTGTCAGAGAATTCTGTTGGTACGGGAAATTCAGTGAATATTTTATAAAGACAGGACAATTTTTTGAGCTTGCTTACATTTTTTCTTCAATTATAATATTAAATTAAATAACTATGTTTGTATATGTTGTATATAATTTCTTGTAATTTGTATCAATAATAATTATTAGTTCATTATTTAATTATTATAAATGATTTGTCATGATTTTTAGATTTATTGATTACAGACCTCGGACTAGGTTAAGAATTCATCTATTTTGGTTAGAAATTTTAATACCTGTTTCAAAATTAAATTTATTTGTTGAAAATTTAACAATTTTGCTAAAAAGTCATATTTCTCGGTTGAAAATTCTACTATTATGTTGAAAATTCGTATTTTTGGCTTGAAAATTCAACAATTTTATTAGCATTTTTTTCTTTCATGACTAAAAAAGTTTTTGTGGTTGAAAATTCATCCCTTTCTGTATAAATTTCACCTTTTTTTGGTTATAAATACAACTCTCTGAAAAATAAATCCATATCGGTTGAAAATGAAATTTTTGTTGAAAATTCAACTGTTTCGTAGAAAATTAGTATTTTTGGCTCGAAAATTCAACAATTTGGTAGAAAATTTAACTATTTAGTTAAAAATGTATGTATTTTGTTGAAAATCCATCTTTTTCAGCAGAAAACTAATGTCTTATGGTTAAAAATTTTAATGTTTGCTTGAAAATTAATCTTTTTTAGTTGAGACTTCAAGTATTTTCTTGAAAGTTAGTTTTTGTTGGTTAAATCCTAAAGTTTTATTTCAAATAAAATTTTTTTTTTCAAATAATATCAAGTATTACATTTTGCGTTAAAAATTAATCTGTTTATGTCGAAAATTCCACTAATTGGTTAAAACTTGAAGTACTTTCTTAAAAGTTAATTTTGTTGTTGTTGACGATTCATAATTTTAGTTGAAAATTGGTTTCTTTTTTAGTGAAAAATTAATTTTAGCAACTGAAGATTCTACTATTTTGCTGAACATTCAATTGATTGGTTGAAAATGAACTTTTTTGTTGAAATTCATATTCTGGGTTTGAAAAATCAACTGCTTTGTAGAAAATTCGTTTTTTCTCATCGAAAATTAATTCTCTTAAATAAAAATTCAACTAAACCATTTATGGTTAATTTTTTTTTTCTTGAATGTTTCACTATTTCTTTAAAAAATATTAGAAATCAGCATCGCATCCGTCGTTCAAATTATTTAGTTGAAAATGTATGTTATTTGTTGATGATTCATCTTTTTGGTAGAAAAGTAATCTTATTTTGGTTGAAAATTCAACTATTTGGTTAAAAATTGATATATTTGGTTGAAAATTCGTCTTTTTTTGGTAAAAAATTAATCTTTTGTATTGAAAGGTTGTTTTATTTTCTACAAAATTAAATTTTTTAATTGAAAATATCAATATTTGGCTAAAAATTTAATTTATTGGTTCAAAAAGAATTTTTTTGTTGAAAATTGATATTCTAGGGTTAAAAATTCGAATGTTTGGAAGAAAATTCATTTTTTTATTGAAAATTAATTCCCTCAAATTTAAATTTAACTACATCCTATTTGGTTAATAAATTATTTTTTTTAGTTAAGAAATTCCACTATTTAATAAAATTTTTTTTTTAAACTAGCATCACATCCATTGTACAAACTATTTGGTTAAAAATGTATGTCATTTGTTAAACATTCGTCTTTTTGTAGAGAAGTAATATTCTTGGTTGAAAATTCGTCTTTTTTGTAGAAAATTATTCTTCTATGTTGAAAATGTTTTTTGTTTTATTCAAACTATTTTTTTTAAGTGGAAAGTTCAACCGTTTTGTAGAAAATTCGTATTTTTCGCTTGAAAATTATACTTTTTAAATATATGACATTATATTCTTATTCTAAATGTGTACAACATATACTTATTACTATAATCTGCACTGAATTTCAAGTACCTATGAAAATAAAAATAATTTTTTTTTAATTAGTCATCGAATTCATAGATTTTAGCAACAAATTGATTGATTTTGATTTTAGTATTATTCATTTCTTTAATTATTCGATTGTGATAATACATTTATATTTGAGAATATCCTGTAATTATAAAATTCCTCAAAACTTAATTTGATTGTACCATTAAGAAATTTCTTGTCCTCTTATGACGTTTTATAATATTACTTTCATAAATTAAGGAATATCGTTATTTAATTATTCTCGCGTAATTATTTTATTCTTATTAGGGTGGGTTGAGAATAAAAAATTATGGAATTCGAAATTGTTACAACGCGAAAAAGTAGCTTATTGGGATCCTAAACAAGTATAATTAATTTGAAATCGATAGATATGCTGCTTGGTTACCCGACTCAAATTTTTTTTGAGTTTCAATTATTTTTTTTTTTTACGTTTCTGTTGATCAAGAAGGTTTTTCTAATGTTTTTGGATTTTAATCAATAATTTTCTAAAAGAAAAATCGTATTCACTTTGCCCCTGTTTTCGGAAAAAAATTTTAATGCCTGTGGCGATTTTTCTCCTAGAGCATTTTTGTCACTGGAAAGATTTCAAGTACCCGAAAAAATTCTCTTATTTACAATGGTGCTAAGAATTTTGTCCGAAAACGGGGTGAATTAAATAAGAATAAGCTCTTGGAAAATAATTGACTAAATTTGAAGAAAAATTCGAAGACTTTTTTGACCTCGAAGGATGTAAAAAAATAATTAATTGGTTCCAAATTAGTTATACTTTTTAAGGATTCCAATAGGCCACTTTTTTGCGTTGTAGTGATTTCGAATTTCATGAATTTTTTTTTTTGGTCCCACCCGAATACATATTAGGGTCGCACAAACAAAATCTGTATTTTTTCTTCTAAAATGGCTCCCCTAATTTTATTTTTATGCAGAAATTTCCACTGAATTTTCGTAGATATAAAAAAATATATATTTAGGGGTCTCCCAAGCCGTTTTTCATAACAAAAAATGCTTATTTTATTTGAATTGCCTCTGTTGATGTATTATTTTACTTTGGAATACATATATTGTTTTATTTTTAATAAACTAAATCACCAAGATTGTTGACAGAATTGCTTTTTTAAAAAAAGAATACAAAAGCATGAAATACACGTATGTCAAAGTAAAATAATACATTAACGGCGACTATTAAAAAAAAGCTTTTTGCAGAAATAGGCTTGAGGGAGTCCTAAATATTTTTCTTAAATTAAAAAAAACTGGGTGATGTATTTTACTAAAAATAAAATATATATTCCTCATTAAAATAATCCATAACAATGGCAATTGAAATAAAATAAGCAAGTTTTTGCAAAACTGAGTTTGAGACATCCCTAAATATATATTTTTAATTCTGCCAAAATTTAGGGGACAAATTTAGTTAATTATAGTTTAATCATTTAAAAATGGATAATTAAAGGGTCTATTAAAATATTGTGTAATACTTTGAAAGGGTCTAGCAGGGCCAGAAGTGATTTAAAAAATGCGATACTTAATACTTCGTATTAAGAAAAATTTTACCTGAAAAATATCTAGAAACTGGAAAAAACCTGGCATTATCTAGGAATTTTATTTTCTAGAATTTTAGTAGGCACCCTGAATATATAAATTTAAGATTTATCTATTGTTTTTTATTACTGAATTTGTTTTTCAAGTACGTATCTTAAAATATAATTTATGCTATTTGAATAACGAAAATAATATTCTCTTCTAGATTTTTACCATTTTGACTCATTTTTTCTGTGTTTCTTATTCACTATGGTTTGCAGAATTGAACCAAGTTATAATTAAACCTATTTTATAGATCTCTGACTCTAGCAGCAGCAGCTCGGAAAGCACTTCGTCGTTTTCTTCAGATGACGAGGAGACAGATGTACGAGATTTAAATCCTATTAAACATTATTTAAATGATCGCAGACAACTTGCTGCCCAATTGTTTAAATCTGTTAAACTTGAAAAGATACGAAGAATGTTACCGCAGGCTCTCAAGGTAATAAATAAACCTGTGAAATAAAATATTTTTCATATAATACTAAAATAGTACACATTTTGTAATCAATAAGATTTATTACAAAAATAATACTTTTTGCTGAATTTATCACGAAAAAAATAACTTTGATCTACTTAAAAAATCTGAAATTATTAGAATTTCGGACTGCGGCCTTTAATTTAATTGCAGGGATCACAGTCTTTCTGCTATTCTCCTGTTTTTCCCTTTCTGTTCTTGTCTCTCAAAATATACGATATTTGAAAATACAATATTTTAATTACGCAGAAAATTCTCTGAAATTATTGAATTTATTTACGTATCATATATTATAATTAATTTAACTTTTCTAAAGCTGAAAACTATAGTCCATCAAAAGCAAAAACTCTCTTTAAAAAATCCTTAGCTTTTAAACTCGAAGCATTGTAAAACATGTTGAAAATGTGAAAACTGGTGATAGAAATTGTTATTCAATATAAAATTGGAACATTAAGAAAATATATAGTAATTCAAAAAAGAAGTATTAAAATATGAATACTTTTTAATTAAAATGGATAGTTAAATAGCTGATTAAAGAATGGAATATTCCAATTAATAATGTTTACTTGAATAATTAAAAAAAAACTATTTAGGAATAAAATAAATCTTGAAAGCTAAAATATTTTTTCGCTGTAATTAAATATTTTTGAAATGCAAAATATTTTAAGTGATAAAACTTGAACTATTTTTAATTTGAGTTTAAGAGCATCAAAGAGTGTAATTTCGAATTTAAAGTATTAATTATAGTAAGAACGAAATAAAAAAAAATTTAAACAATTTTAATTTTTGTTGCACTTTTTTATATTGCCGTGAATAGATTTCCAACGATCTATGTATATCCAATGACTTAAGTATATCCAGTTTAAAAAAAATAAATGCTTCAAAGGCAGAAATAATTAAAAAAACATTTAATATTATTTAAAAATATAAAATTTCTTATAGAAAGATTGAAACATTTCTTACTTGAAATTTTGAATTTTGTTTCAGATTTTCAAATTTTTTTTCTGCATGCAAAAATATATATTTAATCTTTCCTCTATTTTTTCCTTTTTTCGTGAAAAAATTACCATGTTTTCCCTTTTTGAGCTCCTCTTGTACTGTAAACCCCGTGATTTGATGAAAAAAAAGATATTATCGAGCTTAGAATACGAAAATGTGTAATTTTATTACAATTAATGGTCTGAAATGGCCCCTAAATATTTTTTTTTCTGTAAATAATATGCGAAGAATTTCTTCTACAATATAAAAAGAATATTCTCTACAACGGATGAACTAAAAGTAACAGATGTTCATTAAGAATGTTACTAATACTCTTTTGAATACAAAAGAATTCGATTGAATTTATGAAAATTCCAGGTGAATTCAAGCGCATTCATGATAAATTTATAAGAATGCAGAGTCCATTCAAAAAAGTTCAAGTAGAATTAAAATGCATTGGGACGAAATTGAACGAAAATTTAAAAATGAAATGAATTAAGTAAAATGAGATCGAACAGAATTCAGGGTAAATTTAACAGAATTAAATAATTTAAATAAAATAAAAATTGAAGTAAATTCGAGTGAATATAGAGGAATATAAAGGGAATGAGAAGATTTATATCAAATTTATAAAAATTCTAGTGAATTGAAAAGAATTTAAAAATATTACAAAAATTCATTGAATTCATTAAATTTTGAGTGAATTTAGAAAAATTCGAAAGAATTGAATAAAGTGGATAAGAATTCAAGGTGAGTTTAAAAGACTTCAGGGTGGATTAAAAGAAACTAAAAAAACAAATATCAATTGAATTGAGTAAAATCCAGTGAATTGAAAAGAATTCATGTGATTTTCAAAAAAGAATTGAGGAAATGAAAGAAATTTAAAAAATGAAATATATTTGATTGATTTCGGTAAAACTGGAGTGAATTTAGAAGAATTCAAGGGAATTTAGGAGAATTCCATGAAATTGATTACAATCCAGAATGAATTGAAAAGAGTTCAGGATGAAGTAAAAATAATTAAAGGGAATGCAACCAAATTTAAAAAATAAAAAAATCCATTGAATTCAGTTGAATGGCAGTAAATATAAATCTGATAAACTTCAAAAGAATTCAAGGTACGCTTAATATCTTCAAAGTGAATTGAACAAATTTTTAATTCGAAGAAGATCCACTAACTTCAGTGGAGTTCAAGGGAATTTCAAAAAATTCAGGGTGATTTAAAAAGAATTCGAATATCACTAAATTGATATTTTCATTTTTAAAAGCTATACAATAAGTGATAAAAGCTTACGTCCGTTTCAAGCAAATTATAGCTAAAAATACATTTTAAAGTACTATAGGGATCTTTGAACTATAAAAAATGTGTATTTGTTGTATATTTTCAGATTTCAAGATATTTTCCGTCACCTGGTATATATGTTTTAAATTTATTCATTATGGAAAATATTTTATACATATTTCAGAAGGAATGCCGTGCATATTATTTCAGGAAAAAAATTTTAGGGGCCATTTCAGATCATTAATTGTAATAAAATAAAAAAATGTCGCATTTGAAGCCTGATAATATCTTCAACAAAATTTCTCTTGTTTCATAAAATTACATACTTATTCCTCAATAAATAATAAATATTTTCTCGGGGTAAAACAATTTTTTAGTCTTAAATTTGTATTTTTTTCAAATAGAAAACTAATGAAATTTATTTTGAAACCTTAGTGAAATTTTTTCAAATAAAATAAAATGTATGGCAGCACTTTTTTTGCTGAGAGGAAGAAAAAAATTCAAATTTTTATTGGGCACTCCACTCCTTATGCATATCCGTTATCCACCCTTCATTTTCTATTCGAAGTTATACAATTTTTCATGGATTTTAGATTCTACTTCCTTCAGTTTATAAAACACACTTAAACATTAAAATGCATCCTTTCTTATTTTAGAAAATGAATCTCTACGATCTTGAAGAATTGTGTGGAAACGAATTAAGTGGAATGTCGAGAAGAAGAATTCTGAGCATTATAAGCGGCCAACGCATGACGGATTCTTCAGACACTGAGGAAACGGATGACTCAGGTAAATATAACAACATTGAATCTTTAATAATGCATTATTCATGGTCGCCACGGACCGGGAAAACTGGAAATTAGCCTGGAATTTTAAGCACCGGAAAAAATCTGGGAAATAGCCGGAAATTTGTTCAAAAACCGGTAATTTTTTAGATTTGTCTTTACTTTTGCAATAAATATCCAAAATCATTTTATATTCAAAATTTTGAAGTTAATGTTTCGTTCAAAAATGAATGTTTTTTTACTATATATCTCAGAATTAAAAGCTTGCGTTAGTGAATCGTTCAAATGCTAAAGTTCCTTTTATATTTGAGAATGAAAACTTCCTTCTTAGATATTCAACACAGTAATTATATAGGTAATTTGCAATTCAATTAAATTTATCAGAATATTCACACTCTTTCCCCAATTCCCCACTTTTCCTGTTTTTTTAGGAAGTTCCTCCTTTTTGACCTGCTTTCAAGAGAAGTCCCCTTTTTTCGTTTTTTTTTTGTCGCTTGAATGAGAATAACTGAATCAATAGAACCCAATAAAAGAATCCAATTATTTTTGGATGGAAGTTAATTATTTTTAATTAAAAACTTTATTATTGTATTTTTGGTTCAGAATCTTTTGGTCGAAAATTCACCTTTTTTGTTGAACATTTGACTTTTTGGATACAAAATTGGTCCTTTTGGATTGAAAATTCATCTTTTGGTAGGAAAGTTATCATTTTTGGTTGAAAATTCATCTTTCTTGGTTTAAAATTCAACTGTCATCCAAGAGATTTGTCTTTTTGGATTGAAAATTCAACCGTTTCCTTGAGAAGTCTCATATCATATTTTTGGTTCAGAATTCTTCTCTTTTGGTAAAAATTTTACTATATGGTGGGGAATTCAACTATTTTGTCAGAAACGCATATTTTTTGGTAAAAGTCGTATTTTTTGGTTGAAAATTCAATATTTTTGGTTGATAGTTCATTCTTTTTATTTGAGAAGTCTACTATTATATTTTTGGTTTAGAATTAATCTCTTTTGGTTATAAATTCCACTATTTGTTTGAAAATTTAATTCTTTTGTTGGAAATTCAACTATTTTCTTAAAACGTAATATTTTTGTCCAAAAATTCAATTGTTTTGTTGAACATTTGACTTTTCGATAGAAAATTGGTGCTTTTGAATTGAAAATTCATCTTTTGGCAAAAGAGTCGTTTTTTTCGGTTAACAGTTTTTCATTAAAAAGTCTAATATTATATTTTTCGTTCAGAATTAATCTATGTTGGTTAAACATTTTACTATTTGGTTGAAAATTCAATTATTTTGTTGAAAATTGAACTATTTCCTTAAAGTCTTTTTTTTTTGTGTCGAAAATGCAACTGTTTTGTTGTACATTCGTCGTTTTGGATAGAAAATTAGTCCTTTTGTTTTTAAAATTCATCTTTTGGTAGAAAAGTAGTTTCTTCGGTTGACAGTTTTTCATAGAAAAGTCAAATATTATACTTTTGGTTCAGAATTCATCTTTTTTGGCAAAAATGTCTACTATTTGCTTGAAAATGGAACTGTTTCCTCAAAAAGTAATTTTTTTCGTCGAAAACTCAATTGTTTTGTTGAAAATTTCTCTTTTTGAATAGAAAATTCATCCTTTTAGATTGAAAATTCATGTTTTCCTAGAAAAGTTATATTTTTTGGTTGAAAATTTATCTATCTCGGTTGAAAATTAAAATATCTTTTGGTTAAAAATTTTACTATTTTGTTGAATATAAAATTATTTTGTCGAAAATTCAACCATTTTGTTAAAAAATAATCTTTTTTGGCCAAAAATTCATCTTTTTAGATATAAGATTCATCCTTTTGGATTGAAAATTGATGGTTTGGTAGAAAAGTAATCTTTTTTGGATGAAAATTCAACTAGTTGGAAGAAAATGCAACTATTTTTGGTTAAAAGTTCTATTATTTGCTTTAAAAAAGTCTACTATTATTTTTCGGGTTCAGAATTCATCTCTTTTGGTTAAAAAATTTACTATTTTGTTGAATATAAAATTATTTTGTCGAAAATCCAACCTTTTTGTTAGAAAATCATCTTTTTTGGTCAAAAACATTTTACTTTTTAGCTAGAAAACTCAAATATTTCGTTAAAAATGTATCTTTTTTAGTTGAAAATGCTACCATTTTCTTTAAAATGAAATATAATTCGACTTGAAATTTTAGGAATATGGTTTCTCCACTAATTTTCTTGAAAAGACTTTATTACCTATTATTCCCCTATTTTCTTGAAAAAATCATCCTATTTCCCCTGTTTTGAGAGCACTTTGATCTGTGAAGTTTAAAATCACTTTTACAATAATTTACATAAGCTATTTTACCTTGAAGTTCTAAAATTTTTAATTCTCTCAAAAATTTATATTCTAAAGAAATCATTATTGAATATTTATTATTATAAACGCCTAAAAGTCAACCAGGAAAAATTTATTTATTGACTGAGAAAACCGGGAAATTACCTGGATTTTTTTCTAAATTTGATTGGTAACCCTGTTATTCTGTAATTAATATTTTTTTAAGAATATGTTTGATGCTTCCATATTTTCAGGACCATCACTCGAAATAATATCGGACACTGAAGAATGGTTGACAGATGATGACGTGGTTATAAAAGAAGAAGATTCAGTGACTGTGAAACCAAAGTCAAAGAAAAATGCTGACAAAGTAAAAGGGCAAGCACGTCATATTTCAAAAGATAAAGCAAAAGCAAAACCAAACCCAAAAGCGCCAATAAATCCAGGAAAGGATAACAAATCTGCCGATGTGAATGTCAAGGTAGAAGGCCAAAAGCCAGAGCCAAAAGAGGGTGAAACTCTTCTCGATTTGCTGGAGCTGGAAATGAGAGCCCGAGCAATAAGAGCCTTGATTCGCAAGGAAGAAGATATCATTCCAGAAAAACCTACAGCTGGTACGAGTTCTGAAAAAAATGGTACCACTACCCCAGCAGTTGTAAATCCATCAGTGAGTAAATATGTTGTTCAAGAAATGCAACAAATCAGTGTCGCTTTGAGACAAGGAAGTGGATTAGATGATGATGTTATGTTGGTAATTCAACCGGCTCCAACTATAGAACTATTATCTAGTGATAGTGAAAATGAAAATAAAGAGGAGAAAGAAAAAGAAACGGATAAACAGGAACAGAGTAAGCGTGTTAATCAGAGACTAGAAAAGGAACGAGAAGATAAGGAGGAGGATAATAAAGAGGTTGTGGAAAATAAAGAGAGTGACGAGGATAATCATGAACAGAGCAAGCGTGTTAATAAGAGATTAGAAAACGAACGTGGAACGGAAACTTCTCACAGTACGAGTACGATTGGAGATGAAGTAGTGGAAATTCCAGATCAGGAATTGAAAAAAGAAGATGAGTCACCAGCTGCTAGTGAGAGGAATGAAACAGAGCCTGTCATTGAGGAGAGAGCTAGAAAATCTCCAGAGGATGTGGATAAAGAAACTGATAAACTCAAAAAGTCACAGGATGAAAAACCGATTAATACAACAGCTGACATAAATAAAACTCCAGAGAAAAGATCTGGCGAAGCGAGAGATAAAACCGAGAAATCACCGGAGAAGTTGCCTGATAAGGATACAAATAAAAAAGAAAACGAGCAAGAAAAAATTCCAGAACCCGAAAAGGGTTTAAATGAACCAGAAAATGTAGCCAATGAAGAAAAATCTTTAGATAAGCCAAAATCGCCAGAGAAGGAATTAGAGGAAGGCGAGTTGACATCAGATAGTGAAGAGGAAGCACCAGTGATTAATGTTAATATTGAAAAGCTTAAGTTTAATAAAAGAGTGAAAAGGAGAAGACATATAAGATCAAAGGTTCATGAGAGTTCTGAAGAAAGTGAAGACTCAGATCAAAGTGAAACCTCTGGATCCGAATCTGAAGCGAGTGACAAAGATGCATCAAAGGTTAGGTCTAAATCACGTAAGAAGATTAGAAACCGAACAAGGGATCTGAAGGTGACTTCTGAAGAAAAGATAAATGAAAGTACAAAGGATACGCTAGATTCTATAGACATAAAAGTGGAAGAGACACTAAATGAAGTAGAAGGACAAAAGGAGTTAAGGAATGAAAACGCTGAAAAGGATACGGAAGAAATTATAGATCTTGATGATTATCCTGACGACATGGATGACTTGGAGAACGACGAAAAAAGTAAATCCAGTGATACGAAAAAATCAGATGATAAAACTGCTCCTGAAACCATTGCTGAGCAATCTGAACCATCTGAAACCTGGGCTTCGAGATATTATAACACAGACGATGTCCAGAATGTTATCAAGGAATCGAAAATACATTCGGAAATTAGGAAGAGATTGAGAGAAAGGCAACGAATATACAAACTGAACTCTCCCAACCCAACCGCTGGAAGTGGTTCTTCAAATGACATCAAAGTCGAGGAAGAAAAGCAAAAGCCATTGGGTTCCGTGGAAGAATATTTGGCCCTGAAAGCTGCTTCTGCTGCCGCTGAAGCTGCTCTTAACGAAAAGACTGAAGTTCTTTCAGAAAGAAGTAGAAAGTCTGGTAGGAGAAAAGACACATCACATAAAAGTAAGTTGCATAGTTCAAAAAGGAGATTTAAGTCTGACAAAAAATCTGCAAAGGATGGATCTACGAGGAAAAGAAAGGAAAGAGAGGCAACTGAAAATAATGAAGCAAGACCGGATTGAAGTGTTTCAAAATATTAATTAGGATGAGATGGATATTTTATACGAATAATAGAACATTCTGCTCAAAGAAGTGTTATTTTATTTTATTTAAAAACCCGATTGGAAGTTAAATCTGCATTTCTTCATGAAGATTTTATTCATACTTCTCGAGTTAGGTAAGTCTTTTTTTTTTATATAAAATCAGGTTGGACTCTCCGCTGTGACTTTTCATTTACTGATCAGAATTATTAATTAAAAATGCTTTTATAGAAGCTTCTATAAAAACATTCTTAATCCATAATTCTGAAGCTGAAAATAAGGTTTAATTTTACTTGATTTCATTTAAAAATAAAATAATAAAGACGAAAGTACTGAACTCTAATTATCTAACAAGAAGCATTAAGATTTGAATAACCAGGAATTTTTTCAAAAATGTGAATGATCAATTTGAAAATGAATCTATACAGGCTTCTCAGTTTGGCCCATATTTCCCCTAAAAGTCCCCTATTTGGAGAATTTTCCCTCAATGTCCCGGTATTTTCCATAACATTTCCCTAAAAGCCTTTTATTTTAGATAAAAATGTTTTCAAATTATATTTTCATAGCTTCCATCAGAATTTATTTGACAAGTACAAACAATAGTAAATACGATTTATTATCCGTTTTATTACATTATGAATTAAATAAAAATCTTTTTAAATGGATTATAAAGACTCCTCTCCTATAAATTGAAACTGCAAAGTATGCTTATAGTAGAAAAAAACTAATGACTTCAGAAAACAAGTCGCAATTTTGAGAATTTCAAGTTCTAATATAGTTTTTTCTTTAAAAAAATAAATAATAACAGAAATAGTCCAAATAAGTCTGAAATCTTCGAAATCTCTATAACTCTTTTGAGGTATTTTCAAATCTCTTGAAACTTTTAGATATCCTTTGAAATATTTTGAAATTTTGTTGAAACTTTTGTGAAATCTTAAAAATATTAAGGTATTTTTACCATCATTTAAATTTTCTATTTAAAAATGTATTTGTGTGGCTTAAATAGGGATCACTGAAAAATCCTGAAAAAGAAAATTCCCGAATTGGAAAATTCTCGATTAATAAAATTCCCAAATAATAAAACTTCCGAATAATAAAATTTCCGAACAGTTTATAATATTACCGAACTGAAAAATTTCCGAATAATAAACTGTCTGAACTAGAAAATTCCCGAATTTTAACAATTAAAATTTTGTTTGATAAATATGATTTATTTATTAAAAATACAATGATTATATATTTTTATAAACACATTATTTTTAATGTTTACAGTTTCTAAATTTATTGTTTCAATTTAAAATAACAATAATTGAAAAAATATGTATTTGAGGATTCGGGAATTTTCTAATTCGGATATTTTATAATTCGGCAATTTTCTGTCTGAAATTTTATTATTCGGGAATTTTAACATTAATTGTGAAGAGAAATGTTGAATTTCAATTCGCTTGACCTCATATTGGCGATTCTGAAAAAAAATTTATAAAAATGTGTTTCATTGAACAAAATTTTGTAACAGAAAATATAACTATTCCATTTTTGGTTGAAAATGCATGTATTTTGTTATAAATTTGTCTTTTTTATAAAAAATGAATCTTTATGGTTGAAAATTCATCTTTTTGGTCGATAATTCAACTATTTAGTTTAAAATTCATTTTTCATTGAAAAGTCTTGCGGATCCTCTAAATAATATCATCCTCTAAATAATATCATCCTCTAAAAAACCACATTTATTTTTTTGTGGATTCGAACAAATTTGAAGAAAAAAATCTAGTGCATCTTTGGACCACCCTACTGTGGAGCATGTGCATTTAATTAGTAGTATTTAATTCCACTAGATTTCAACACATTTCTTTAGAAACGAACAGACCGTGATAATCTGAAATACTTAATATTGTAGGAATTTCTCGATTGCATTCCAATTTCGGGCGATTAGCGGGAAAAATTGTAACGATAAAGAACCTTATATTTATCGTGATTTCGCTTCTGTAATACTTAACGATATAGATCACTTTGGATAGCTAAATTGAAGGGAAAGTCTGGTACAACGGCCGATATTTAAAAAAAACAGAGGATCATAAATCGATCAATAATATGCGTATATGATTATGTTACGTACGGCTGTGTATATATATATTACGTGTAATGTGTCTGCTATAAAGGTATAAATATGGACGCAACTGATATCTAATAAAATGTTGCATACCAACTCTTATGCGATCGAGGAAGTACACGTATGCAACTGTAGTTACGACAACTATTTGCCTCCGAACAAACGTGCTTTCCTAGGTCTAACTATTACGACACTTTGGATTATTCCCTGCGATCGTCACTCATGTCTAAAACTTTCTATTGCATTTCTATGGTTCCGCTATCATGATACTCTAAACGTATCTCTCCCAGGGCTCGGATCATGCAACTTTTTCGACTTTTTTGAAAAAATGCGACTTTTTGAAGAAAAATGCGACGAATCGACTTTTCCCGTTCTTCTTAGAAGTTCGCTATACTTAGTTTTAATATAAATCACAATAAAACTTCAAAAATTGAAATTCAAAACTGATGAAATCTGGAATATTTAAGGCTCTGATTGATATCCCGGTCTGATAGGATTTTGAGCTAGATCGCCCATTTAGAAGTTTTTTTTTAATTTAGAGATTCAAAGAAAAGAATAGCTTGTTTATATGAAAACAACTTTTTTAATATTCGAAATACAATAATACGATTTCTAGTATCTTTGTTCTCGTCTTCGAGACGCATCGATCGACATATGGTTGAAACTTTTGTGATCCACCAGTATCGATTTATGAAGTTACAAAAAAAATGGTTTATACTGTTTATGTGAGAAAAATTTGGTTAATATTCAAAATATATCAATTATATATGTAGTGTACTTGTTCGCGTCTTCGAGATGCATCAATTGACCTATCATTGAACCACCTATGTCCCACCGACCACCAGTACCGATTTACAAAGTTAAAAAAAACAATACTACATCGAGTGCAGTTTTTCGCATCTTCGAGACGCTTCGAATGGCCTACTGAAGAACCTTCTATGATCTCTTATGATCTAGCAATACCGATTTGTAACTTTAAAAAATATATTGTTTATCTCCATATGAGGAAAACTTTTTTTAATATTGGGAATACAAGACTAATGTATATGATATATTTGTTGGCGTCTTCGAGACGCATCGTTTTCCCAATTGAAGAATTTTTAATAAATTACCATAACCTACCAATATCGTTTTTAAATTTGTTCACAAAATTATTTACCTTGTTGATAAGAGGATTTTTTTATATTAGGAAGATGACAGTACTCTATTTGAGGTAATTGTTTGCATCTTCGAGACGCTGAGAGTTATATTGTTGTTTTAAAGAAAACTTTTGTTTTAATTTGGAATATAACACCACCGTAGTTCAAAAAGTTGTTCATTATAACAAGACACCTATTGACATTTTGATGGGCTCTCTGGTTTTCTGACATTAAGATTTTCTGTAAGACAGAAACATAAGTTTGAAAAATATTGAAAGTGTCCCATTTTTAAATTTCTTTTAGGGAAAATCCTCCCTCAATTAGGAATCAAATTAACATGATCCGTATCAGGCTATACAAATCTTCTGATTCCCGCTTTCATTCTAACCCACAAAAATCTGGGAGGTACAAATTTGTGCCCCTTGACATGCCTTGACATTGCTCTCTCATTCATAATCAGACCGACTCCTTGATTACCATGTGATTCACTATCTACTCCTGACCATAGTTCGAGTCCGTGTTTTAACTCCCCATCTTCCATCACTCTAATATCGCATCCCTTTTTCTTTGCTCCAGGTACACATAAAATATCTAGCTTCCTTATGTGTATTGTTTCTCGTAAATGTCTTCTCTTAAGATCATTCACCCCTCTAGGCATGCCTTAACATTGCTCTCTCATTCATAATCAGACCGACTCCTTGACTAACAGGTGATTCACTATCTACTCCTGACCATAGTTCGAGTCCATGTTTTAACTCCCCATCTTCTATCAATCTAATGTCGCATTCCTTTTTCTTTGTTCCAGGTACACATAGAATATCTAACTTCCTTATGTGTATTGTTTCGCGTAATTGTCTTCTCTTAAGATCATTCACCCCTCTAGGCATGCCTTAACATGCTCTATCATTCATAATCAGACCGACTCCTTGCCTACCATGTGATTCACTATCTACTCCTGACCATAGTTCGAGTCCGTGTTTTAACTCCCCATTTTCTATCACTCTAATGTCGCATCCCTTTTTCTTTGTTCCAGATACACATAAAATATCTAGCTTCGTTATGTGTATTGTTTCTCGTAATTGTCTTCTCTTAAGATCATTCACCCTTCTAGGCATGCCTTAAAATTGCTCTCTCATTCATAATCGGACCGACTCCTTCACTTCCATGTGGTTCACTATCTACTCCTGACCATAGTTCGAGTCAGTGATTTAACTCCCCATTTTCTATCACTCTAATGTCGCATCCCTTTTTCTTTGTTCCAGATACACATAAAATGTCTAGTTTCCTTACGTGCATAGTTTCTCGTAGTTCTTTTACCCTAAGATCATTCACCCCTCTAGGATCCCAAACACCCAGTCTCTGTTCATCTGTTGTTTGTATTATTCATTGTTTAAAGTATATGCCCAACTACCAACTTGACATGAGAAATATATTTTGCGATTAAAAATCATGTCAAAAATAATTAACCAGTCTTCGTAAGGTAGAGAGTCCAGTTATAACGTCAGTCCCACCAAACTTCGATCAATGGAGGGGGATAATAGGGATATAATTAAAACTGAAAGAGTCATGGTTGGTTTGTATTGTATACTTAGGAGGGCATTAGCAATAAATGAGAAAATGTGTACATTTCTCTAAAGTTTCCGCAAATTTTCAAACTTTCATGTGTTCCCATCTGCCCACCCACAGTCTGCCTTTAGGCACGCCACTAGTTACTTTTTAAAAAAGAAAAATGTCTTAAAAATATTTCTTTTAAATCTAAGATTCAGTTTTTTTATATATAAATTAAATATAATATTTATAAGTGGTACATTTTGTTTCGCGGCTAGTTCTTTTTTATGGAAAAGAATTACACGGAAAAAATATTTAAAAAACAATCGCGCAAAATGGATGAAATAACTGGGAAATTTATATTTATTTTTTCGAGGAAAGACTCGACTTATTTCTTACGCGAAAAGTGTCAAACTGACACGCAAGAGACCCGTTTGTCAATTTTTTACGCAGTTTTTATTTGGTTTCATTTTCTTAAGCGTGGGTGACCGTTCTTCAACCAAATGATTAAACTTTTCAAACAAATATTCTTTTAAATCTAAAATTCAGTTTCTTTAAAATAGAATTATAAATTTTTTTTTTCAAGATTTATATTTTAGAGGTATGTAATTTTGAACTTCTTTTTTTAATTGTTCAATTCTGAAGATTTACATTTACAATTGAGAATTGAACCGTTTTGTTGAAAATTCGTCCTTTTGAATTGAATATTCATATTTTATGGTCCAAAAGTAATTTTTTATTTAAAAAAAATTGTCTTTTGCGATTGAAAATTAAACTATTTAGTTGAAAATGTAGTTTTTTTTTATTAAATATAATCTTTTTTGTTTGTAAATTCGACCATTTGGCTGAAAATTTAGTTTTGTACGTTAAAAATTGAACTATTTGGTTTGGAATTCATCTTTCTTGATTGAAAATTATATTTTCTGATGCAAATTCATCCTTTGGGGTTTAAAAGTGAACGTTTTGCTAAAACATCCGACTTCTTAGATCTTCTTTGTAAAATTCTTTTTAAATGCATGTATCTTGTAGATAATTCAATATATTTTCCCTATTATTATACCCTATTTTCGTTTAAAAAATCAACCTATTTCCCCTTTTTTGAGAGAATTTGGTGCTGTGAAGTATGAATGTATTAAAATTGATCTTAACTCTATTAATTAATTACAAACAGATTTATTTAAAGGTTGTTATCCAGTATTTCTGTTCATAAATATCAAATTTACATTTTGTCATTAAGTGATTGGTCTGTATTTTTCACAGTCAAAATGATTCATCTGATAATTAATGACTTCTGAAACTTTGGTTTCAATTAATGAAGTGATATCTCCTTCCCACTGGGTCGCTATCAAAGTTGCTAAATAGGAAGCTAAAAAATTGAGCGGCGACAGCCCAGTAACCTGAACATCGAGGCGTCCAAGTTGCGTATTTTTCAAATATTCAAGTTTCGCTTTGCAAGGTTGTTGATTATAGTCCACTGAAAATTTCATGTCGATGAATATTCCGTCAATATTGGCGGATATCATACCATCAACTTTTATGATACCAAATTTTAGCTGAAAAAAGGTTATTTAGCATTTGTTATCATTCTAATTTAAATATTTGGTAAATAATTGAAGCCGTTTGTTAAAAAGGGGCCTAAGTAGTATTTTGGGCCAAATGAAACTAAATACGCCTAAAAGGCCTTCTCTACATGTTCTCTACTGTATTCTACAATAAAAAGTATTTCTTCCGTTAAAAATCTACCTATTTTGTTGAAGACTCGTTTTTTTCATTTTTTTTTAAATTATTTTTTGTAACAGAAAATATAAATGTTCCATTTTTGGTTGAAAATTCATGTATTTTGTTGAAAATTTGTCTTTTTTGGTTGAAAGTTAATCTTTATGGTTGAAAATTCATCTTTTTGGTCGATAATTCAACTATTTAAATAAAAATTAATTTTGTATTGAAGATTCGTCATTATAGTTGAAAATTCATCTTTTATGATAAAACATTAATCTTCTTGGAGAAAAATTTAACTCATTGGTTCCAAATTCATTTCTTTGGCTGAAAATTAATTTCTTTAGTTGAAAATTCAACTATTTTGTTGAAAATTCGTTTCTTATGGTTGAAAATTAATTTTTGTTATTTTTAAATATAACTGTACCATTTTGGTACTGTTTTAACTATTTTGTTAAAAATTAATTTTTTTGTTGAAGGTTCTTTGCTTTTTAGTTGTAAATTCATCTTTTTGGCCGATAATTCAACTATTTATTTTAAAATTCATTTTTTATTGAAGATTCATCATTATAGTTGATAATTATTTTTTTTTTGGTTGAAAATTAATGTTTTAACTGAAAATTTATCTTCTTTAGTTGAATATTCAACTATTTGGTTGAAAATGAATCCACTTTGTTGAAAATTCATCTTTTATGTTAAAATATTATTCTTCTTGGAGAAAAATTCATCTCATTGGTAGAAAATTCATTTCTTTGGTTGAAAATTCAACTATTTTGTTAAAAATTCGTTTTTTATGGTTGAAAATTATTATTTTTTAAAATTTTAAATATAACTGTTCCATTTTTGGTTGAAAATTGATTTTTCTTAGTTAATAATTCATATTTTGTTGAAAATTTGTCTTTTTTAGTAGAAAAGTAATCTTTTAGGTTAAAAATTCATATTTTGCAGTTAGAGATTCGTCATTTTAGTTAAAAATTAATTTCTTTGGTTTAAAATTTAACTATTTTGTTGAAAGTTCATGAATTTTGTTGAAAAATCATCTTTTTTTGTAGAAACTTAATCTTGTTAGATGAAAATGCATCGAATTTTTTGAAAATTCATCTTTCATGGTAAATAATAATCTTCTTGGTGAAAAATTCATCTTATTGGCTAACAATTCATTTCTTCGGTTGAAAATTTAACTATTTTGTGAAAATTCTTTTCTTAGGGTTGAAAAATAATGTTTTTCAAATTTTAACTATAACTGTCCCATTTTCGGTTGAAAATTTACCTTCTTTTGGTTAATAATTAATATATTTTGTTAAAAATTCATCTTGTTGGTTGAAAATGCATCGACTTTGATGAAAATTCGTCTTTTATGGTCAAAGATTAATCTTCTTGGTAAAAATTCATCCTATTGGCTGAAAATTCATTTCTTTGCTTGAAAATTTAACTATTTTGTTGAAAATTTGTTTCTTATGTTTGAAAAATAATTCTGTTCAAATTTTAAATATAACTGTTCCATTCTGGGTTGAAGATTTACCTTTTTTAGTTAATAATCCATATATTGCGTTCAAAATTTGTCTTTTTTGGTAGAAAATTAATCTTCATGGTTAAAAATTAATCTTTTTGGTCGATAATTCAACTATTTAGTTCGAAATTAATTTTTTATTGACGATTCATCATTATAGTTGAAAATTCTTTTTTTTTCTGTTGAAAATTAATTTTTTAACTGAAAATTTAACTAGTCCGTGTTTGATTGAAAATTTATCTTCTTTAATTGAATATTCAACTATTTGGTTGAAAATGCATTCAATTTGTGGACAATTTATCTTTTATGGTGAAATATTAATCTTGTTGGAGAAAAATTCATCTCATTGGTTAAAAATTCATTTCTTTGGTTGAAAATTCAACTATTTTGTTGAAAATTCGGTTCTTATGGTTGAAAATTAATTTTTTTTAAATTTAAATATAACTGTTCCATTTTGGGTTGAAAATGTATCTTTTTTAGTGATTAATTGATATATTTTGTTGAAATTTTGTCTTTTTTGGTAGAAAAGTAATCTTTCAGGTTAAAAATTCATTTTTTGCGGTTAGAGATTCGTCATTTTAGTTAAAAATTCATTTCTTTGATTAAAAAATTAACTATTTTGTTGAAAGTTCATGAATTTGGTTGAAAATTCATCTTTTTTGCAGAAAATTAATTTTATTAGTTGAAAATGCATCGACTTTGTTGAAAATTCATCTTTCATGGTAAAATAATAATCTTCTTGGTGAAAAATTCATCTTATTGGCTGAAAATTCATTTCGTTGGTTGAAAATTTAACTATTTTGTGAAAATTCTTTTCTTAGGGTTGAAAAATAATGTTTCTCAAAATTTAACTATAACTGTCCCATTTTGGGTTGAAAATTTACCTTCTTTTAGTTAATAATTAATATGTTTTGTTAAAAATTCATCTTGTTGGTTGAAAATGCATCGACTTCCTTGAAAGTTCGTCTTTTATGGTAATAGATTAATCTTCTTAGTGAAAAATTCATCTTATTGGGTAAAAATTCACTTCTTTGGTTGAAAATTTAACTATTTTGTTGAAAATTTGTTTCTTATGTTTGAAAAATAATTCTTTTTAAATTTTAAATATAACTGTTCCCTTCTGGGTTGAATATTTACCTTTTTTAGTTAATAATCCATATATTGCGTTGAAAATTTTTCTTTTTTGGTGTAAAATTAATCTTTTAGGTTACAAATTCATTTTTTTTTATATAAATTTCTCATTTTAGTTGAAAAATCATTTCTATGCTTAAAAATCAATTTCTTTGAGAATTTGATGCTACTTTCTTTATAATTTTTTGCGACTAATGCGACTGTTTTTAATTCTTCTAATCGATCCGAGCGTTAAGCAGAGTTCATTAGCCTGATTTTATAACATCCATATAATCATTAGTTCATATTTATGTTTATTATATTGTTTTATTTTCCTTAAATTTGATATTTTAAAAGCTAGGCTCTTTCTTGACAAGCGGCTTTAATTATTTAATAGTACCTTATAATTGTTGTATTCAATACGAGCTTTTGAAAGTCCAAAACCACAAGCGATTGAGAATTTGAATCCCTCTCGCTCAAGTGCAGCATCGGTTGATCTTCTCAAAGTGGTGAGATCACTAATCAGAATGCAATAATTGGGAATATTTTTTAATGATTTTTAATAATAAATTCTTAAAATTTTATTTCTAGTTACCTAAAGTAGCCATCAGTAGCATCAAAACGACCAGTTGTCTCGAAAATACCAGTTCCAAATGAAAATTCTTGACTTATGTCTGGAATCTTAATCCTCTCTTCGTGGTTTTCCTTCAACCGATTAATAACTTCAGCCAAGACAATGTCCACAATAGTGTTGATATACGACTAGAAACAATATTTAATTTTGAGCACCTCAAATTTTTAAATGTTTAGTCTAGGAAAAATTATTGAAAACTGTGAATAACCCACCTGAAGCTCTAGAGACTTTTTTGTTACATTATTTCCAGCATCAAAAAGAGATACGTCTTTCGAAAAAGAATTTTTTTCATAAGGTCGTTTTTTGACTACATAGTCTCCTGGTCGGACAGTTCCAATTTTTGAGCAGATCTGATAACCGATGCAATTATTAGAAATTTGTCCAAGTAGATTTTCAACTTCTCGAGGGAAGCCCAAACTATAAAATAAATATAATATTGTTATTTATCAATAATTTATTAAAAATATTTTTGATGTTTAAAATTATATGGTCGAGAAATTAATAACGATGATATAAATTACCTCTCGATCTCATTGTTCATAAGTTGTATTTGACATTCAGTAAGTTTAGTCTTATTATGGTGGTTCTGAAATTTAAAATTGAATTTTTAAATTAGGCTTATAATTAACTTATTTTTTATAAAACATAATTCAAGAAAACACCTTTAATTTTCCAAAACCTTTTGCTTGAAGATAAACTATTTGATCAATTCTTCGGGACGGTGTTTCTGAGTTTATGGACAAATTACCTGAAGAAATAAATTAGTTTTGCGTAACTACATATTGAAGATTAAATTATATTCCAATTTCTTTTTCTCAAACCTTTAAGAATTATAATGGCGTCCTTGACTAGAATTTTGACTGAATCGGTATTTGGATAAGTGTAAATACGAACTTTTTTCCTTGAAAATAATACATTTGCCTCTGCTCGATACACGCGAGCTTTACTGCCATCTAATATTTCGATACCAAAATCACTTCCAGAATGGCAATCTGTAAAAAATCTCTTTATCATTTTTATTAAATTTATTTCACGATGAGGTGATCGATAGTAGGGTATCCTAGAAAAAAATGTTTTTGCTTTTATTAAGCACCCCCTAAACTTGTTTCATTTCGTGTAAAAATAAGTTCGTGTTTTTATTTCATTAAAAAAAATTTGGAACCACTCTCCTGTCGCCTAAACTGCCCAAAAATGATTAGAATTATATTAATTAACGTTTATTTCCATTAAAATAATAAGTGTTTGGCAGAAAATAGAACGGATGATACCAGACGCTGAGGAAACAAATCTTGACCCAGTAAGACCAAAAATGCTACCCCTGATAGTAAAAAACTACCTTTATAACTATTAAATTTCAAAATATCATATTTTCGGTTTTCCATTTTCTTATATCCTACCAAGATATTGAAGTATTCAAATATCCAGAGAATTGTGTGTAAACTTTTCAAAATGCAAAATTTTCTGTAAAACTCTTATCATTTTTACGAAAATTAGCGTTAATTAATATTTATAATCATTATAGGGCTGCTGCTCAAAGTCCCAGGACCGCGGTTTAAACTTTTTGTTCAAATAAAACAAAATGTACATTTATTTTTTCACTGACTGGAACAAGTTTAGGGGGTGCGTGATAAAAAAAACATTGGGTTTCTTAGGATACCCAATATATCTTCAACCCTATATATTTTCAAAATTGTACTGGCAAGTAATGCGGTTGTTGAAATATACATTTTAAAAATTGATATGTAAGTGGTTCTCTATATTATGATCACTTTGGATAGGAACAATTTTTTCAAAAGTGTTAATAAGTTTTTTATCTAAAATATTATTTATTGATGTTAGAATTAGCAATTTCTAAAGTATTTCAGCTTAAAAATATTTCTCTACGTTTTTTAAAACAATTTTTTGGTCTCACACTGAAAAACTCATTGGTCTTTTTTCTGATTCTATATTTGTGATTCCATTTCCATAAAAATGAGTGTTGGAAAGCTTTTGGAGTCGCTGCATCTGAATTTTATGACTGAATTTTTAAATTCAAAGTGGCTAGTCTGATATGGCGAATTAAAAAATTGAAAATGTTCTCAATTTTATGAAATTTCCAAATTCATGTTGGCGAATGCAATACGGCGAATTAAAAAATTTTATATGCTATCCATTTTATGCAAATGGGTATCCTAAATTTTTTAGGTTGCTGAATTCAAATATAGCAATAGAATTTCTAAACTCAAAATTGCTGATTTAATACGAGGTTTAAGAATTTAAAATTATGTATTTTAAAGATTTCAAATTGAATTTTATTCAATTCTCAAGATGTATAAATAAAAATTCTCCTATTTTATCAAAAATTTTTTCAAACTGAAGAAATTTCAAACGTAAATCATCAAAATTACAGAATTTGTAAATATCGAACTTAAAAGTTGCATAATTTATAATTGTAAGTTTAAAAAATTAAAAATTAATTAATTTCCAAAATTTACAATTGAAGATTGATTAATTCGGAATGTTGATGTAGTATATTACAGTCAATATATCTTCAAATTTGAATATTTACAATTAAAGACTTTTTAATATTTGGCTTGTATAATAGAAAATGATAGAATTTTGAATGATCTTCTTGAAATAGTTAAATTTGGAACATTCAGAATTGAAAAACATTCAATTGTAAAAATAAAAATAAACATGTATAAATAAAAATTCCTAAATTTGGACAAGAGTCAAAAGTTTTCAAATTGAAGAAATTTCTAATGTAAATCACAAAATTACAGAATTTTTATTTGTAAAACTTAAAACGTGCATAATTTTTAATTATAAATTTTCAAAATTAAAAACTCTTCACGTCTTCAATTTAAAAAATTTGCAATTCAAGAGTCTGTAGCACAGAACTAGATAACCAACATTTTTTATCGAAAATGGGTTTATTGCATGAGGAATTCTTCAAAAATCAAATAGTGATAAAAGGATTTTTCGTATTCTCAATTTTTGATAGATAATTTTTAAAAAATGTAATAAAATTTTAGTTAGAATTTAGTTAAAATAGTAATCATTTTTTGAATCTTTTAGCATAAATATTTCTGGAAATTATTATCATTCAATCCAAAAAAATACATATTTTGTCATTTTTCGCTAATTTCTAGCAAAAAATGTCTGTCATACTGTGATATTGCGATCTTCAATTTTAATTTTCTCGGAACAGGGTAATTTGTTTGAATCAAATATTTCTTATTATAATTTGGCATCCCCATATCTTGGGAGCAAGTTTTTATTTATGCAAAAAAAAAAAGAAAATTTGAGTTTTAATCGCTATCCAAAACCGATTTTAAAAACTTGTGAAATTTTAATCTGAAAATTCTCGGTCGATTTTCTTGGAATTGGCTAACTTTTTACATCAAACTTTAACTATCCGCATCGATTTTCTTGAACTTGGGTAAGTTTTTTCAATTTTTTATTTGGCCTCAATTCAGAAGCACGTCAACTTGGGAGTGGACTTTTATTTCATCTTTAAGGCCATGTGACGAGTGGGTCACGTGACCGACTTCCTATCTTACCGACACTTTTTTTTATTTGTAATCTTATTGTCACACGAATAGCCACATCGAGTTGAAAATTTGGGATAAGAAATAAGAAGCACTAAGAAACGTGGCACTAGTCCTTAATTATTATAATTATGAAAAAAGTTTGTTTGTCAATAGTTTTTTTTGTTGCTTTTTTCATCATTATAAAAATTTAGGACCAGAGCCGCGTTTCTTAGTGCTTCTTATTGTTTATCCCCAATTTTCAAATCGATGTGTCGGTAAGGTAGGAAGCCGGTCACGTGACCCACTCGTCACATGGCCTTAAGGGCATGTGATACTTTGTCATGTGGTAAATCGGGTTCAGTTCCCCGGGTTTTTGTCCGCAAAAATTAAAAGTTTTAAAAACTGTATTTGGAGATGCTATAAAATAGAACAACAGACGTCCCCGAACTCTTTTTTTGAGGGATAATAAAAAAAAATTGTATTCTGCTGAATGAAAATTTTCTCTATGTGCACTATTTGGAGGTTAGGATTCGTTTTTGAGGTCTCTGCCATTCCGATAATGTCGGTCTCTGTTGTACCTCAAAATACACACATATTAATCAAATTCAGCAGAATAAATTTTTTTACCATTATTTCACAACAGAAGAGTTCGGGGACGTCCGTTAGCATGTTCGCTATCATTCTCTAAATTTTTAAAGCCAAATCTTTATTATTGTAGGAAAAAAGCAGGGGGAACCTAACACTGCTGAAATGAATAATTTTCTAAGTATCACATGCCCTTAAGGTCTCATTCACACATTCTAACCATTCTTTTCGCGGCCTCCTTCTGGGCACGCTGCCGCTCACTTTACTTTGATATACTTGTTTCTTCAGTCGTTCATCTTGCATTCTCTCAACATGTACAAACCATTATAACGAATTTCTTTCACATATGTCAACTAGTGTTTTCTCTATGTCATGTTCATTGAGGATCATCTCATTACTCACTTTTTCCATCAGCGTTTTACCGCAATCATGCGCAGGAATTTCATCTTAATCGCGTTAATTTTACTCTTGTCCTTTTATTGGTAGTTCCAGATCTGGCTACCGTACAACACAGTCTATATAAATATAGAGTACACTTGATATAATTTTACTTCTGCTAATGTGTCCCGCTCTACCGATAACCTTCTTACTCTCGTTTATGCGCCTATCTAACTCTCCATCTATCTTTCCGTCATTTCCGAATAGGCTACCAAGATACAAGTACTCATCAACTTGTTCTATTCTCTCATCGTTTAGAACAATGTAGCATATCGTTTTCTCACCCTTTCCTTCAAACACCATAATTTTTGTTTTATCTACGTTAATTTTAAGGCCCATGTTCTTCGTGCTTGTATTCAGTTTGCTCAACATTCTTTGCCATCCACAGCCTCCGTACTCTTTCAGGACTTGCCAAAGTTTACTTCTATCAACCTTGTCAAATGCTTCTTCTAGGTCAACAAATGCACAGAAAACTCTTTTATTCACTCTCAAACTTTTTTCTGTGATCTGCCTTAAGCTAAATATTTGATCCGTACCTGATCTTCCAAGCATAAATCCACTTTGGACTTCCCATAACTTTTCTTCTGTTATTTTCATCGCCATACCAATGAATATTTTTGAATATATTTTACTTATGGTACTCAATAAGCTGATACCTCTGTAATTATGTCAGTTGCTTTCATCTCCTTTTCCTTTGTATATTGCTACAATAATCGGTATGATACTCCTCCCATCTCGACGATACATGAATTTATTAATTCGCAAAGCCTGTGAGGTATGTAGTCGCCACAGCATTTAAGCATTTCAGCGTTAATACTGTCCAGATCAGCAGCTTTACTATTTTATTAAATTCCTTATTATATCCTTAATCTCAGGTCCCTCAAGGCGACTTGTAATATATAATATAATAAAATAACAATAAGAAATAATAATACATAATTATATATGATAATATTGTTTTAATAATATATATAATATAATATCCTCCTTACGGCTGGTAAGGAAGTTTTAATCTTTTTCGTAAATCACCAAAATAATTTAGTGCATGATGGCTGACGCAGAATTTAAAATAAGAAGCATGTTTCAGGATTCAAAAAAATATTGTATCTAAATAATATATTGGAGAGGTAGATATTCGTCGAATATATCTGAAAACTTTCTTCAGAATTTGGGTGCGTTGATTTAAAAAGTGTTTTTTTATAAGTCTGTTGGGCAGAAACTCTAGCCGAAAAATTCAATTTCCCCATTTTACTCCACAAATACTAGCAATACATATGTTTTGAATTCCCATCAGCACTCTTTTTTACGAGAAGTATGTATGAAGAGGGAAAAACAGTTTGAAAAGTAATTTTTGCGTAATATGAAATTTTCGAATGCTTAGTAGGGTGGTCCAAAAATGCATTGGAATTTTTTTTCTCGAATTTGTATGCACATCGCCCAGCAATTTGTTTGAATCCACACAACAATTGATAATTTTTTGTTCAGAAACAAATTATATTTAGAGGTCGCTGAAGCCCCATGAAGTTTAACACTTATTCCCCATCAGACAAAAATACGTTTTGATTAATTTTATTCAGAATCGTCAAAATTAGCTGAATCGAGTTGAAACTCAACATTTATTTTCAAAACTAGACACAGAATAAGAATAAAATATTACTTTTGAAATATCACCCTCATGAGTCTGTTTCATAGGGTCCCAAAAAGAGATAGAAAGTCGCGGTTTTTTCAAAAAATTTCCACTTTTTGTACAATTTTCACGAGGTGTGAGATAATAGTTAATTTTTGTTAACAAAAATAATTTTTCATACAATTTATTACTAGAGTTAATAATATTCAATCTGAATAATGCTAGAAAGTTGCGGTTATTTTTTGAAATTTTCAAATTTTTATCCACTTTGTACTTTGAGTGAGGTAATAATAATAAAATCTAACAAAATTAATTGCTAAAATAAATTATTATTGTTTGAAACTATCTTCTCTTATGTTAATGCTAGAAAGCGGCGTTTTTTCTGAACTGTTAAATTTTTCTCCACTTTTCATTCAGTGAGGTAATAATTAATGCAAGTTGACAAACATACTCATTTGAAAAATTGCTTACTGTTTACAACTATCTTTTCTTACAGTGATGCTAGAAAGTTGATTTTTTCTGAAATATTTAGTTTTGCCTTGACTTTTTTGTAATGAACAAATAATAATAAGACCACAAAACAAATCATTTTTAAGTAGTATTGTATTGTTTGAAGTGAATTATTTTTTATTTTTGTATCATAATGACTTGTAAAAGTTTTGTTTTGAATTACGATAAGCATGTGACACAAACAATATAAAAAATTGCTGTTCCATTAAACTTTATACATTTCTATTGTATTTTTACAGAATCAAGTTCACATGGACGTCGAGGACTTGAAGGACATGGAAGTAGTCATGGACATAGAACCCGCCAAGATTCTAGACGTAATCGTAGACCTGCTCTGCCTGATCCTCCAGCTGATGATCCTCCTGCTGATGATCCTCCTGCTGATGATCCTCCTGCTGATTATCATCCTCCTCTACCATACATACCAGGTCTCATGGTTCCTGAGGGTACAGAAATATGGTTCGAACGTGAACTCCTCGGAAAGTATCATAATGGTTATATTATTCCATACCTCCATTGGTTGCGTATTGCTATATTTCATGAGCCCGCCCCCGGAGAAATCGAGTACATAATGGTGTATGCTGAAGTCTATCAGTGGGAATACAAAATAGGTCAGTGGGCTCGTGCCGTTGGTCGACACTCAGGGTTAAGTGAGCGGCGGATACGAGGAATTTTTAACAGTGCTAGACAAACGATGATTTGGTACAATGAAGCACTACCTGACGCTCAACATGATGCAAGTAATCATGGAGAGCAGAGACAATTTCTTCATTTATCATTTATAATTCGCTTTGGATATAGTTTACAACCAAATCCTAATCCTAATCCTAATCCTAATCCTTATGAACTTCCCAGCTTAGGATTTCATCATGATGAATATCAGCAAGAGAACAATCCTGGCCTTCAATTCACTCAAGGTCATCAACAATTAAATCCGTATGTACCCCACAGATCAGGATTTCACGTTGATAGCAATGAGCCACAGAACAGTTTCGAAAGTCAATTCGTTCAAGATCGTCAACAATTAGATCATTATGAACGCCCGAGACAAGCAGTTTCTTTAAATGAAAATGAGGGGACAACTCTAACTCGTCAAGTGGCTCGTCTTGCCATACAAACCCGTGAAATACCGGGTAGTTCTAGTTCAGAAACTTCGGAACCTGGTCCCACCCCCGGAACTTTCAGACGTCTTATAAAGAATTGGGGTAATCGTATAAGCAGCAAAAAAACATGAAATAAAATGATTCTGACGTCCAGTGCCGGAATTGTAAAGTTTTGGAACATATAACAATCAAAATAATCCTTCTACAATGATTTTTCGTAATCAAATTATTGATGAAAATTTCCATACAATGCATAATGATAATTCTAAATTGAATTTACAATTCTTATATTACCGAATAATTTTCAACTAATCTACTGCCCAATACGTTTACTTTAGTTTTCCATGACTGTATTGGAAAGAAAATTGGGACAAAAACAGTCAAAATTGGGGCACTAAGTTGTGTTTTGGCACAGTACAACAAAACACGTGGTCATGGAGTTTTTTCTATGATTGGTTTATGAAACTTTTAAAGAAAATATTTTGAACCGCACGACAATATTGCGTCACGCTAATTCAATAGTATTGAAAATATTTTGTCGAATCCCAAACATTGACCCATGTGAGCAGACCCAAATTCACCATTTCAACCCAAATTCAATCATTTTGATACTGTTTGCTGAATACAAACTTTGGCTTTACATATGAATTTTATGTCGATCATATCTCTGAAATCGTGAATATTTGCCGAAACATAATTGAGTGCCCCACCTTTGATTGCCTTTGTTCTGAATGTTATGCATAACTATTAAATTTGATTTCAATAAAGGTCAACAAGTTTATGGTGAAAGTCCATTTTTATTCAGTTCTAGATATAAGTTGAATACTGCTTAAACAAAATAAAGTTATAAATAGTAGAATTACACAGTTAAGAAAGAAAAAACATTGCTTTACCTTGGAATGTTTATAGTAAGCATTTATTAAAAAAATTAAAAATAATATCAAACGACCAATATTGGTCCATAGACAATGGGAATCTGCCTATATATCTTTCTCATAAGATGTAGACAAAATATTAAATGACAATAAACATAAGATCTAACTTCATTACAGGCAATATTTCATCAAACCTATAGCTTTATTACCTCGGGAATAATTTCAAGCCACGAATGTAAATCGGGCCGTAGATCACTTAGACTCAGAGGCCAAAAATTTTTCGTGCTCCAGGACTTTCATATGGGCCCTACTGTACTTGATAGCAGGACAGCAAGATACAATATATCCCAGAACCCAGCAAAAACGTTAATCACTCCTTGGTATTCAAGAATTTGATCCTATTTTTTTAACTTTTTCTGTTTTACTAGAGAGCAGTTCCATAATCACGTTACTTAAGTCAAAAACAAATCCCAGAAATTTGCAGACCGTTCTTCACGTCAATGGTGCTCATGAAACGTCGTGGGTTTAATAATTTGGAAGCCGTCTTCCAATCTTATAATTTAAAATTTTTAGTTTGAATCAAATTAGTAGGGGGTTTCAGGTGCAAAGTAACCCGAAAACCACCAGTAGATTTAAGACCGAGAAAATTATAAAAAATAAATTGCTGATTGGAGCAATCACATACGAAAGCCTGTTTCTTTTCCTTTCTGCAGCAACTCTAGGCTCTGAACCTGACAACTTTTTCTCTGAAATCAAATCTATCTATAAAACCTGCGATTCAACAGGAATTTCATGACCTTCTATCCAGATGGTTTACCTACCTCGGTTAAGGGTGTCTTCCTTTTGGATGTTCCTGCTTTCAATTAGGTCTGCGGTTGTAGTGCAGTTTTCGGTTTTACAACTGCCGTCTCCAAAGATTGTTGCTATAGTTGGGCGATGATGGTGTGCCTATTCTATGGTAATAGTTTAAACCCGGCCGACGACGATGACGCATTGAGAATTTAAATTTCTGATGGAGCGGGTTCCTCGAGTTTTCTGAATTATTAGTCTGCGGTTTTGGTGCGAATTTCAAAACCTTTCATGATTCATCCATTGAACTATGAGCTTTAACAGTATCTTGCAAGGTCTTGCAGAACAATAACTCTTCAGAAGTAGAATTGCGTAATGTTTCTCTAAAGGCGATATCAAATTTGATGAAATTAAATTTTGGGTTATATTAGAATCATCATGGTGAAGGCCCGCTAGGAGCTCCTCACATCTAGGGAGAAAAACAAAAGAATAGCCTTTTCAAAACAAAAGAATATCCTTTTTAAAACCAAAGAATATTATTTTTGAGTCACTATTTTCGTCTTACATACATTTTGTATGTACGCGTAAGTTTGAGTAGTAAAATAACATCAAAAATGAGTTTGAGAAGTAAACACGAAGAAAATCTATCAAAAGTTTGTGCCCCTAATGGGGGAAAAAATTGTTTTCAGCAATCATCAAAGTAATTATACCATCACCGAGAAATATGAGAATCTTATGAGAAGGCATGTCAATGAAAATTTTGAAGTGTCTGATTCTCGATTTCCACTCGGAATTTGTGGAACATGTCGAACTTTGATTGATTACGGGAATGGAAAATCTGACATAACTTTGATTATTTATATAGATTTTCATTGTGTAAAGTTAGAATATTGAAGTGTTAAAAAACAAACACTGTGACTACTTAATTTTGGTGAATTGTAGAAAAAAAATATATTTCCTGAACGCAAGTACAAGCGACTCAGATAATATAATTATTTTTTATCGCATACAAGTCTAACATATAGATTTTTCCGGTAATTAAAAATATAAAAAAAGATTTTGTGCGCAAAAAAAATGAAAAAATAAGTTTCTGCAAATCGTGTACATACGCCGGACATCGTATTTTTGATATAAGTTAATATGTGACCGTCCGCGAAGAAAGCGACCTAATGAGGAAAAAATTGATTTTAATTTTTTTACGCCAATCGATAGTTTCTGTGTTACTCTTTCATTTCCAACAATCAGAAATTTTATAAGTTAATAACTTTTCTTTTCATTGAGCTTCAAACATAGGCATGATATGCGTACGCTGAGACCAAACCAGAGGCCTACGAAAACCAGCCCCACCACTTACCACTACAGCTGTACGCGACGTGTCAGTGAGCTCCACTGGCTTGTGCATCTTCTGCTCTATCTTTCCTTGTCTATCTGCGCATTTCTCGTTGTAATTTATGTCATCGATCTCGCAGCATATTATTCGCATTTTGCAACTCTTAACCTCAGCGAATAGGGTAAAAAAGGCATTTTTTCGTTCAAAAATGTGTAGAACCTCCTATTCTGGTCTGATTTTTATTTATTCATTTTTTTCGATAAAGTGCATGGAATTTAAAGAGGACTGATTTCAGAATGGTTTTCTCCTGCTTTTCTTCCTTAACATTTTTTTAACTTGAAGTATGCAAAAAGTGACGCTTTTCAACAAAAAAATGTTAACACTTGAATAACTGTTTAATTTATGTCAGGAATAACATCTAATCCCAAAACACGACAAGATTTAGCAATCATTATTATTTTAAACAAATATCTTCGAAAATTTTGTTTAGTCTCCGTCGATTAAGATACGTGTGTAAATTATTTATGTGAGATAAATTTCGATAGCAAAATTTTATTCAAATGGCTGCAAGGAAATAAGATAAATAAATTCAAAATTTTGTCAGTTTCATGTAAAAAAAATATCTTTTTTAATACCATACTATTGCTTGATACTGAGTTAGGATTAAACAAATTTTTTAAAGAAATTTGTTCACGGAACTGCTTTTTGCAAGAATTAAAAAGACGATATGAAGCTTAGTTAAGCGGTTATTAAAACATACAAAATTAATTTGTGTAAAACGTTACTTTTTTTCATACTTCGAGTGACATAATTATAAATAAACAAAAAATAAATAAAAAATGCTGAGCTGAGCTAATTTGAAAAAAATGAATATAAATTGAAAAAGCACTCTTTTTTTGAAGGTTAATTGAACAAAATTTTATATCATATTCACGAAAAATGAATTTCTTGGATCACTGCTTTTTTTCCTGAACACTCGTATACATGATAATGCTGATAAAGGAAATAAGGAAAAGGCAAAAAATGACCAATTTCGATTATATTTATCTGAATTGTGTTTACAATTTTTTAACTATTTGTTAATGGGAGTATGAATAATTGGTACAGTGATATTCTTTATTAATGACTTATTTGCTCTTTTATTAATCTACAAGTTAATTAGAAATTGCACTTTCAGGAGAATAGAATTTCATTTCGCATAATGTATCTTTAATAAGTAAGGACTCTTTACAATAAAGACGATTTATAAAATATTCAACATTATATAATTTATAAGTTTAGAATATTTTAATTTATAAAATAGAGTTATAGATTTCAATTGTATTTTTCAATAATTCAAAGTGACGAACGTCTTATCAGTATAAAACTTCCTATCTTTTTTTCTGTATAATCTATAATTTTACCTTTTTGGTTTTTGAACAATTGGCTTTGGAGCAACGAGATTTTGATTTGATTATTTTCACCAAAGATGACGGATTTCGTCGTATAAATACCAGGCCCATTGAGGCGAGAATCCGTCTGGCTCAATTTCTTTCAACGGCAAACCATTCGTAATGTCAGGAGAAGTTTTTTAATGAACTACTACTTCCGGTGAATATGAAAAAAGTTTTGCCATGATTTGACCGTCGAAATTGAAAGTTTAGTGATGGTATTCATTTCAAGACGGGATGGTTTTGAAATATTGTTTCAGGAACGTATCCCACTCTGCCCATGAAATGTTACGAACTTTGGTAGTTGGATCTTCACTGGGAACAGCAACGTTATAATTATTCGGGGAAGACACTTTTACAACTTCAATGAAATCTTGTTGGCAATCTACAACTGATTTCGCACACTTAGATTCGATGATTCAAAAATTGCGGTCAGGCGAAAATTCGGTGTTTCCTGTTAAAAGCAAATTATTTTCTTCGACAATGATAATGTTTGTTTGAACTTGAGTTGCTTCATTGTGAATCCTAAATAAACCACCTTTCCTGATAATCGAGTTAATTTTAAATTATTTTAATGAAAAACGTCGCATGAATCACTTGCCGGTTTTACTGTCGTGATTTGAGGAGAATACTCATTCCAAATGTCATAGAAAGTTGTACGCGAAACATCGCCAATTTTTTACCTCATCACTATTAGTTTTATCTACGAATTCGCAGTACAAAGACGCTTTTGTGTCGTGAGATCGTGATTTTACAACTGTTACGGATTTCCGAAATTGCGGCAAGCGACCCGGCAAATGAATAGCCACTTTAGTGGCATAAGATTTTCAAAATTTCACGATATTTTCGATGTCGTGAGATTTTATAACATTCTTCCTCGTCGAAATTTTGTTCCCTAATTTGTGTTTCCCGACATTGAGTCCACTTTCATCAGAATGCTACAACAATTATCCTTGAACTGATATGTTTCATATTTTCAGCTGCGTGCTCATTTTTCAGGAGTTCAATGCGGCGATGAATTTCTAATTGGGGGCAAATTACAAGATCTTAATCTTTTTCATCAATTTTCAAGAAATTGAACTTGTGAAAAGAATCCAAGTGGGGTATGCTTAACGCTGCTAAGCCCAATCAGGCTAATTTTGAAGGAAAGACAAAAATAATTTTTCAGAAAATGATTATAACCGAATTACTCATATTTTAAAATTGTTTCTTTGAAACGTGAACTTAGCACAGTTTCGCTTTTGCTGCTTCAATTTTTAATCACGAAGAAAAATGCTGCCGCATTTACCGACTGCTTATCAAACCTTTTAGCATAGTCAACGGTTTGACAATTTCCGGCTTATGGAAAAGTCTAATTAACGTCCTGGGAAGGGTTGACTTGAACAATTAGTTACAAATTTTTTAGCACATACGTTCTTATTGCTCTAATTTTTTCTAGAAATTATAAAAGAATAACAATTTTACTGGACACTTGCTTGTTAATAATAATTTTTTATTTCAAAAACATTTTCTGACAAAATTTGATAACAAAAAAAATTTTTTCAACCAAATTTCAGCATATGGTTTTTACATCCCGAAAAATTAAACAGATGGAATTCGGGATAGTATCCATATGATAGCCGTCGCCTATTTCTTTTAGGTTTTTGAATTAGTATTTCAAATTAAAATTTTAAAATCCACAGCAATAAAATAATTATACTTATGCTTTTAGGCGATTTCCTGAGGTATTTTTTTAGTGCATTGCCTGGCACAACAATTTTTATAATTCTCATAAATGTTTGGATTTTAGCTTTGTCTTCCAGATCTTCTTTTCTCTTCTCTATATAATTTTCCCTTATCATTAATTTATAATGGACACTCAAAATTTTGTAATTATTCCTCCAATTTAAGTGTGCCTACTCAAACAATATAAAGTGTCCGATCTGAGTCAAACTTAAGCAATAGGTTGGGCTATTGGATGGTAGCTTATGGGAGAAACCTTTTGTAATTTGGATAAATATTTCCCGAGGGCGATGATGGCGATAAAAAATGTTGTCTAGTACAGTTTCGCATTTATTGAAAAAAGAAATATCTGTCCTCTGAACATTAAATTCATAAAAAATTTGATTTTTCAGAAAAAACGTACATTTTGTTCTGAGAAGAAAGCTTAAGATTTTTTCTTTTAAAATCTTTGGGGGTAAGAAGTATAATTTTTATTTTTTAATGATTGAAATAAGTTATCTATTTTAGGGTATTTTCAACTATTTTGATAGCAATAAAATAATATTTTCTAGAACAATTTCCATACGGAGTTTCGTGTCCTCTTAATCGATCGTAACTATTTTTTTTTTAAATAAATATTTGACCTCCAAAAATGAAACTCAAAGATAAATTTGTCCCTGTACCAAGGGTTTCTGCTGAATATGGTGACAATAATTAATAAGCAGTCGCGGACAATTGTCCAGGGATGGTCCCGAAGGAATAACCCCTAAGCGGAGGCGTAGCA